>OZ020532.1:25089597-25244597 GCA_963971445.1 Ornithomya chloropus
CTGTTACGTATATGAAAGGAGGAACTGTCTGAATCTCTTATTCTAAAATAACTAACATTTAGCTTGGGCCACATCTTAGATACTTTCCACAACTATATACAAATCATGGCCGTAGTTAGGCTCTCGAATATGATCAAAATTAGGAAGCCCGTTACTTCTGCGTCAATTAAAACTCTTTGTAAACTATATATGTGTCTGTTACCTGACCCCGACCATTTTACACATCTGGCTGCTGCTTCAATATGTAGCCACGCCTATAATTTCGTGAAAATCTCATTTAGTGTAGTACTTGACCATTTAAGTGAAACTAACGCACAAGTCACAATGTCACGCCCATTATTTGACTAAAAAGCTGAAGGGTGTTCAAGACTCTGTCCAAGTCAGACATGAACAGCTTTTTTACTTGCTTCATGTTATGTACCCATAAACTCAAACATAAGACAAGTACAGTGATATACGTCGCATCAATATTTCTTAGCTTCATGTGGTATGCGTGGATTTTTTAATATATTTTTCTCTGGGCCATACAAGAACCTACAGCACTTATTGCATATCGATTTTATTTTACATAGTAAGCTTATGTATATTATATGTATAGAAAACTAACCCACGTTCTTGTTGTACTTAAACAAACAAATATGAGTTTAGGTCGGTTTAACGTAAGTAAAATAATATAAGTACAGATTAGATGGAACAATATGTGAGTAAAGGTAACTAAGAAACTCGTTAAATGTTGAGCAGCGACTGTTTAGTTCGTCTGTGCTCTGTTCGTATGCTTCCCAGTCCGAAATATATCCGATTTATATACAGTACAGTTACAGTACAGTCCTTTTAAATCTCTCTTTTTTAAATCTTGGTAACTGCCAAATATTTTACAATTTCCTTGTAGGTTGGTAGAATGATGGTGTTAAAGTGTTAAATTTTCAAATTGTTTTTAAAAACATTTTAAAATTCAAACCAACATGTGAGCTGAGTGTGTGAGTGTAGCAAAAATCATGTTTCTTACGAAATTTGGTGGAAAATATTTGTTTGACATGATTTTTGGCTTTTTTTTTTTTAATAGTTTGGGTTCAGAGTGATCTATTTTTCAGGCCAGTAGGCGGAAGGTAGAAGGAATGTCCTTTGGCTCACTAATGAAAATTTTTGGGACTTCTCCCCAATTACTCTCTATTTTAAAATAAAACTTTTTGTGGCAAAAAATCGCAATTCTCAACAATTTTTCACAAAATTTGCTGACATATAGTTAATTAGCTCAATAATTGATTTTCCCACATTAGGTGCCGATCGGACCAGTTTTAAAACAATATATCACCAAGTTACTTTTACAAGACAATGATTCTCGTTTACTGGATCAACTCAACTAATGAAACATAAATTAAGTAACATAGTGGTGTAGAGTACTAAATAATCGGGTGGAACTGACTATTTTGGTTTAGTGTGACGTGTGAGCTTGGAAATCTACACATTCACCTTCTCCATCCCGAGCATCTTGTTTCGTTACATTGAAGGCAGTTACTGATTTATATATTATATAATTATAGAATAATTTGAATTGAATTGAGTTTTTGTTCATGCACTTTTTGTTATCATTTAATTTGATTTGATCGATTCTTCATAAAATGATTATTTCTTGCATTTATGAACGTAATGTGTGTGCGAAGCTTTCCATCACTAATTTATCCATTATTCACATAAATTAAAATGAAAGCATTTTTGTGATAATCGTATAATTTTCACATTCATATCCCAACTGCCGAGCTCCCCCTCCTTTAATAATCACTCTTACGTTTTATTATTAATATTAAATCTGCTGTTTGGTCGGTTAGCTTTCAATCAATGCGCGCCTGCTCGCCGGTCCGCCTATCCTTCTCTCTTTCATAATTTATAGTTTCCTTTTTATTTATTTTTGATTAAGCTGCCGATAATAATCACTATTAATAGTAATAATAATAATGATACAACAAAAAACAACTTTAATTAAATTTAATGATGTTTACACGCATAAAATGGTTCATTATTAATTGCACAGGACGGCATCGCTCGGCGTGGTGTGGCATAATATCATTTGATTTCCACCTTTTTGTACTGCTGCCGCTATCTTTTTTGCACAATTTTAGCATATTCATACACACGCACCGGCAGAGTCTCTTATGCAGTTGCATAGTATTTATACTCGCATCAGCCACTGCACGCGTGTTTTCAGAATTAAAAAAAAGCGTTATACTAAATTTTTTAATGTACATATGCACACATCCGCATCCGCATTCGTGTGTGTATGCCGTTTCACTTTTAACATTTTTATCACATTTATAATAAATCGTTTCTTTCTGTGCTTTTGTTTTTAATGCATTTTTTGCTTAAAGTGAAACCGATTGAATTATTTGTTCAGAACATTATCGATATTTTTTCTTCCTCACGGACACAATTGATGCCGTTATTTATTGTTGACATAAGCTTGCACGAATTGTAGTTGAGCCACAGGCCCCTTGTGTTAACTTGAAATGATAATAAGATGAGTTCATTTGGTTTAAATTAAGCAGAATATTCATTCATGTGCATTCGTATGCCACAGTATTTTATTATATAACATTATCTTTCTCTCTCTTTCTTTCATTTTCAAATGCACGTTTTCCGTTTACTTATTTAAAATCTCCATTTTCAAATGGAAAATGTTGTATAATAGTTTAAAAAGTTGAAAATACGAAGAATAGTTAAAAAAATTCACTACTTGTGCCTAAGTTTGTGCAGATGTTTGTAACTTTTAAATGGCAAATGCTACATCAACCTTCAATTATACCGATTGATTCAGAATCAAAATCTAAATCGATTTAATCACGTCCGTCTGTCCGTCCACCCGTCTTTCTGTCCATGTAAATTTGTGCGCCAACTACAAGTCACGTTTTTTGAGATATTTCGATGAAATTTGGTACAAGAACACATATTGGCCCAAAAAGAACTCTATTAGAAATAAATCCAATCGAACCAATTTTAGAACCCCTCCACACATAAGGTCTGTACATGTACAATATGTAAACTATATTGTGTTGTTTGTACCATTGTAAGTAGATGCTTAGTCCAAATTAATATTCACTTCACTTGATTCAATACTGATGATGTACATATATAAATTATTTGTACCAAGGGTCAGATCTTCTGTAGTCGTTGGAGTGCTGACAAGAATTATTTTGTGTATTTAGCCCTTTCAAAATACTGAAATGTCCACTTGTATAAAAGTTGTCCACATACCAGACTTCAGCTCCAATTTTGTGACCGTAAGCGTGCTGGTCAGAAATTCACAAAGATGCAAAGATACGTCATTAAAATGAAACAATAAATGGACCATGTGGTGTAGGTGATAAATGAATTGAAATTGCGTAAAATATTCGGTGACTGGCAGGTTCGAAACCACTCCAAGTTCATACCAAAGGGTCCAATAGATACACATAAATCCTTAAGGCATATATGTCACGTTAGTTGTATTAACAAACGAAATAGAGGCAAAATGTAAAGAAGAACTTGCATGACTTTGTGCTTTTGATTACAATTATCATCATATTTGTAACTCTGAGCAGAAGGAGAAGTATTGAATTGGTTTCGCTTAGTTTTAAATGTCGACTTTACCATTTGAAGTGTCTCAAGTTTCAGACGCTTTGCTTTTGGACGGTATTTATTGTAGATAAATTGTTATTGAATGAAATTGTGGTGTAAAAGGATAATGAAAGCGATCACTAAAGCAAGGAGAATCACAAAGGCATGAAGCTGCAGGTAATTTCCTGTCTCGGTTTATTTCTTCACATCATTTATATAATTTATGAAATTAATGAACTAAACATAAACTCACTGACGCTGAGAGGATGGATGTGATGATGATGAGCTCAAAGATTTTAAATTGAAAGAATTAAAAATAATGAAAAAACAGCTACTCTCACACATAACGTATCAATGGGATGACATGTATGATGCCTTCATTATCCAACAATAATGTGAGTGTAATAATAATAACTACAATAACAATGCCAATAACATTAATAATGATCGCGATGATAAATCAAGTGATATTTTTGCTTCATCTTCACATAGAGGAACAAAAATATTCCCATACAACAATATACTTATGTACCGCATACTCAGCCTTAGCACCCGTACACATACATACACAGATGTTTAAATAAGAAAAACGTACACTAGGTTTGCCATTTCATTTGCAACACTCAGAGAGAGGTGTCCGCCACATCACACAGAATCGATCTAGTCAAGTGCGAACGTTGTATAAAATCCACAATTCACGATAAACAGCAGCATTCGACTTAATCTTAATTATGTACCTCCAAGTTCTATCTATCTATCAGCAACCAAAATTGAGCTACGAAATTGGAATTTGACACTTATGTTTATAATTAGTCGTATAACAGATACGCCCATAATTTACAAAAAACACAAACGAAGTGTAAGTTGGTACGCATTACGCATGGTGTTAGAGGGTTAAGAGTGAAGTACCTGCCACGCCTACTATTAGCTTAATGAAGTAGAGGGTATTTAAAGTTTAGTGCTTCAACTTGTTTCAATTATTATTGTTTTTATTCGAGACCTTCTCTTAATGATTTCAACACTCATATTTCAGAGCATACAGATCAGATCAGAAAAGAAAACATGAAAGGAAGAGATTTATTTTTATTTTTATTTTTACTTCTATTTTACTTTAACGATATTGAAAAGTGAACTGAAGTGAAGTGAAGAAAATTAAAAATGCTTTATACGCCTAAAGGCACTCATTTGCAGAGAAGTGTTTATTCATGGATTCATTCATTCATTCAGTTTATTTTATTTTCCAGTTTTCATTGTGTTTATTTTGATGATTTTTATTGTTAGTCAGTCAGCCAGACTGCCAGTCAGTGGTAATGGTGATGTTGGCAGTGGCAATGGTAGTGGTGGGTGATCAATTATTGCTTGATCATGATCATTAGCAATCAATTGAGGCATTCATTCAAATAGTGCCCACACGTGTGTGTGCGTGTGTTGTTCCTTATTGAAATGTCACCATTAAGTCATTACAATTTGATTGTTGATTAATTGATATTTTCTTTACACTTATTATCTATACACCGAGTTGTTGTATTTTTATTTTCATTTTTTGTCACTTTATCTACTTACTGGTATTTGAGAGACGTTCTCGCCATGCCATGGGATTGGCTACTAAACCTTGTAAACCGGGCCAATATAAATGGGTTCGTTCCACCATATGTCCGGGATGGGTTTTTAGAGATGTTCCCTGACTTTGTGACAGATATTGAGCCATCCCAGCGGCAGCTGCTGCTATGGAGAATCGAGGTATGCCACCTGTAATAATAATGATACAACTTTCAATTGGATTTAAACGGTTTATATGGATTTTAATTCAATCAGGGTAGTGCCCTGCACAAATAATCAGTGTAGTCATAGAATAATGCAGAAACGCAACTTTTTATGTCATTTTGTCCTCAGACGTATGTGCCTGATCAGCATTGTCAATGATCAAAAAGTACAATTTGACAAAATAGACCCAACTTGGCAGAGAGTTGCGCTTCCATGTTATTTTATTTCACCCTACTTGTTTACTTTACTTTGTCGTAAAATATTAAAGAAAAATTCAACGACAATCAAATTTCCTGCTTAGTTTATATTGCTATCAACTTATGGCATATCTTTAAATGTTCCGCCCATTTTTTGCATAATTATACAGGCTTTCAAATTATTCAATAAACGAAAGTTTGTATGTCCAGGTGCCAGGGACATGGTTTGAGGCAAAGAGAAAGCATCTTTAAAACAGATTCGAGCGGACCTTTTTCAGAACCGTTTCTCAAATAATCAGGATTCACGGAGTGACTTGCCGTATATGGCATTGTTTCGCATTTAGTGATAGGACGTGCACAACATAACATAATATTTATAACACAATTTGTGGAACTAAGTAGTGTAGGGTTTTAAATGGCCGGTATGTCCTACTGTAACATTTGTACCTGTCTTGTATTATTTTTATTTACTTCATGTAAGAATGTTTTACGTCGCATCGGATTAATTTTACCTTCCATTGAAGTCATTTATTATTAAAAAGGTCTTGCAGGCGCATTTACTCAATTTAAAGTTGAACTAAAAAAATGATTTTCCAATTTATTTAGGATAAAAACGAGGAAAAAATTTGAAATACCAGTACTTTCGAGTGCGTTCTCTTTAAATATCTAACTGAATTTAGAGGAAGTCCGCTCGCCCTGGGCATGACTTCGAAGTTATAGTTATTGAAGTCAATGCTTCTGCTAAAAATTTTGAAAAGAAAATTATACCGTTAGGAACCGGTAGGAACTTCTGTTTTCAAACAATATATAATGTCTCCATGTAGAGTTCAAAGTTCAATTTTGGCAACTCAGTTTGTGAAATTTCAAGAAAGGACGCTTTTTATACCCTCCGCATAAGATAGTGGGCTATACTAAGTTGTTCATTTCGTTTGCAACACTCAGCACAACGCGCCAAAGTATTTATATTCTTGATCATTATCACAATCTGAAACTATCTAGACATGTCAGTCCGTGTGTTTGTTCTCCTAGTCGTAACTTTTTAAATATTATGCTGAAATTTTATTCATGTATCTGCCACGCCCACTGTTTGTACATGTGGGGGACGTTTAAGATTTGACTTAAACTAAATTTAGTTTTTCCACTTCTTTAACACTTTTGCACTACAGTTCAGTTTTCGAAGCGTTCCACATAAGGTCCATTAACGGTAAAATGCATTTCACTAAATTTTGAACATACTTCATAAGCCAAAAAGAAAAAAAGAGAGCATAAGATCCTTGTGTTCGTTGTTTCTACTATTATTAAGTTTATAGAAAAGGGTCATCTTTAACACGTACAGAAAAAGAATTATCTATCAGTTACAAAAATGACGCTTTGAAGTTTAAATTCTTTAAATGGTGCACAGATTTGTATTTAAGCCGTACGCGTTAACAGTCGCCTTGGTAGGATGGCGTGCACGCCCACGACCTTTATGAATTGATACGTAATGTCATACGCACACTATTAAAACATACTTTGTACATAGGGTGTCCAAGAAACAGTCTGTAGCTGCACAATTTGTTTAACTATGTATTGCTATAACAAAAAGTACTGTTTGCTACGTCTAGCTTGGCTCCTACTACTACTTACCTCCCGCCAAAGCATTTAAGCCCGTTGAAGTAACTGGAGGCGGTTTAGATAATATTGTATCAATACCATGCGGATTGGGAGCTCCCTGTGTATGAGTATTGGAGGTAATTGAGCTATGAGTGGAACCGCTAGCGGTGATGCTACGATTCTCATTCATAATATGCGAATTCTGTGTAGACGCTCCATACGAACCATTCAACGCCGAATTCATGCCACCAACTGTTGTTTTCATTTCCGTCATCGAATGCAAAGCGGCCAGAGGTGGCCCCAGAAAACTTAAAGGCAATTTATGATCTAACCCAATGCCATTGTTGTTATTGTTTGGGTTGTGCATACTCAGTGGATGATGATGATGGTGATGGTGGTGATGATGAGGAGGTGGCTGGCAAACGTATTTTCTTTGAGATAAATTTTCGGGACTATAATCGGGAGGTGGCGGACTGGATTCACTGTTATTACCCGCCTCTTCACTAGATCGCTGACTGACCGAGAAGGATTTGGTGCTGTCCACGTCTGGACTGGAGTTTTGCTCGTAGCGGGACCTTTGCGTAAGCGCCGCCTGACAGGGGTCAGGCGATTCTGATTGAAGGCGGGCGTTTGTAGTATTATGGTTGTTGTTATCGGTGTTGGTGAGTAAAGGCGGCGGTGTGGATGAATCTTCACCGGATCGTGGAGATTTCTGTCCACAATTCAATTTATCCGTACTATTGTTGTTATTGTTATTACTATTATTATTATTATTACTACCACTATGGTTATTATTGTTGTTGTTGTTATTGTTATTATTATGAATATTATTATTTTTTAGCAGCATTAATGGTGAGGATAAATTATTGTTATTGACCGCGTAAGCGGCAGCCGCTGCTGCCGTATGGTAATCCAACAAGTGATCACGGTTTGCATTAAAGTTTTGTTGATAATCCAACTGGGGGGCGCTGTCGAAACCGTTCGTAGTTAATTGGTTGGAGTGCTGATGGTGTAAAGGGGAACTACGATTGAGTAAATTGAGCGTCGACGTGTTGCTTTGGCTCGTAGCCGCTGAGGCTGTCGCCGCAAAGTTATGATGGCGTATATACGGATTTATTAAATCCATATTATTGTCTCTGACTGCCGCTTCGTTTGAATTGGTTGCCGTCGAACTGTAATCAGAACTTTCCTCGTAACGGTCGCTAAAGCGATACAAAGTCGATGCGGGATTTATGTTTGATATTGATGATGTTGTTGTGTTTGCGATATGGGTCGGTGGCTGATGGAAACCGTTAAATCCGGCGGCTACAGCAGCTTGAAAGGCAACGTTGAAATTTCCCGGCGTTGTTCGTAAAGCTAAATTGAAGGCTGAATTTTGTGATAATTGAAACGATTTGGCGACGGCGGTGGTGGCTTTGTTGCTGTCGTTGCTATGTAAACCGAGCGGGCTGTCTGGGCCCGTAGGCGTATTCGGTAAATACGGACTACCCAGGTTGACAATGGAGTAATTTCACAACGATTTGATTCAATTTTACTTTTTCTCCCAATTTATGTTTTATTTTTCAACACTCATCACCCAGTAGCAATAATTTTGGCTTTAGTTCACACAAACAAAAACACAATCACTCATTATAACTTCTTTCGTACACTTTCTTATTTTGCGTGCTATTCGGATTTTATTTTCGAGAATATATCACTATCCGCATAATATGTGTGTGCGTGTGCATTCAAATGATACCAAGCGTTGCACTTATTTTGATTTTTTCATTTTTCATTTTTCATTTTATTTAACACATTTTTTATCTACTCTATTCATAATTGAACTGTTTGTTTCAAGCGGCTTTAAGCGTGCGTTTCTTTAGGCCTAAACCGTTAGAATGACTTCAACATAATACTCTGGTTGGATGAAGTATTTTCTGGCATAAGGTACAAACACTGTAACTGCATATGATAGTGGTGTGAGCATGTGTGCGAGTGAGTGAGTGTGTGTGTGTGTATGTGATGCGTTATTATGTATCATATATCTTCTCCGTAACTATAAAACAACAACAATTTTCAATCCGTTCTACCTTTTTTGCATTATTGTATATTTCCACCCCAGCTTAACTACATATCTCGTTACTCTCTTTCACTCTCTCCCAATTGATTTTTTAC
Organism: Ornithomya chloropus; assembly: GCA_963971445.1. Lineage (NCBI taxonomy): Eukaryota > Metazoa > Arthropoda > Insecta > Diptera > Hippoboscidae > Ornithomya > Ornithomya chloropus. Next base: position 25,098,894 of record OZ020532.1, read on the forward strand.
GGAGTTGCGCGTGTGAATAAAACACAAAATTTCTCCCTAAATCTCTTCTTTCATGTACGTTCCGTTGACCAGGTATGGATTGTGTTAGTGTTAGCTAGACAGGGCTAGCCATATATGGAGGCACCAATAGAATTATTCGAGATTACATCAGTTAGTAAATCAGTGAGAAAATCTGATTACAACGAATGTATTTGTGCACAACCAACGTACATACATTACAAGACCGTTCTCTCAACTAGTCCTCATTGTCTGCTTTTATGTAGTCATTGCTGCCGCTGTTGATTTTATTATAACATTATTAGTGTGGATGTGTTGTGTGCATGTTAGTTAAGCTTTGAGGAGTTAAAAACATTCACCTTTGAGCGCGACATGAATTTAATTTCGGTTGTGTGGAGTGTAGTGTGCTCTGGCATGCACTGAATGGGGAATTATTTGGAAGTGGCACAAAACGTATGTGATTTTTATGATGTGTATGCACTTAAATATACTTAAGATTTATTATCTCTTTCTCTCCCCCATTCTGTCTGTTATTTGTTAAGCCGTTCAGTCTGTTTTTTAGATGGACATTTTCTGTTTATTTTTACGTTTCTTTCATGCACAGTTGTAGTTGTATTTTCGGCAATAATAACACCAAACAACACCATTGGTTTTTTTGTTGTTGCTTGTTTTTATGCATGAGTGTTTATATGATTGCTACATGCCCCTCTTGTTTTAGTTACAATATATGAGACAAAGTTCAATCAGTCTCTCTCTATTTCTCTTTCTCTCTCTGTCTCTCTTTTTGCTTGCGTCTCGTTCTGTGTTTCATGTGTTTATTTGTTTAAAATGTAGTAAATATTAACTGGCAAAGACTCAATTTTATCTTATTTACCTTTTTTTTTGGTTTTTTTCACTTAATTTTTTAATGAAGTTTAAAAAATTTATGTAAAAACGTGTTTTTGTGTCTTTTTTGTTAGATTTAAGTTTAATGCGTTTTATTGAAATGTGTTTTACAAACAGTTTTTCTGTGTTCGCGTATATCATTATCCAATTTGCAGTTATATGGAACAGTTATATGTAACTTTCTGTATGAACTGAAACGTATAGTTTTTACGGATATATATATAATTTTTATTACCAACTCTAATACGTACTGAAAAACTGTTACATAACACGGACTTGTCATAACTAAGTTAATAACTAATAGTAATAAAAATTGAATACTTGTGCTTAAACTGTTATACACCATAGGTAACTGTTATACGTCAGGTATTACATTAAAAACATGTACTATATATAAAATTGTATTACATTAATAACTGTTATACAAATCTTACGCTAACTACTTTTATTATACTATAGTGTGGAATATGGTTGCTAATGAAATTTTGCATATTTTGCAAAATTTTGGGCCTTAGAATAAAGAATAAAAGGATTCGAACATCGAACACACGTGAGATGATTTGTCTTGTACTATAGTACCTGAGCCCATTACGTTATTTATTCAAACCTATGTAGGTACATGTATCTCATATATGTAAATATCGTACAAATTCTCGAATGTAAAAAATCATATGAAAACCGTTATTTCAATTCCTAATGAAAAAAATTCCATTATGTGCAATATATGCAAAGTGCACGGTCATCAATTTACGTTGTATGGAAAACTTTTGCTCTTTTGTTTTATATAATAATTTACTGAGAAAATAATACAACAGCAATAACAGTAATGTTCTTGGTGTTGTTTATGAAAGAGTTCATTATAAACTATAATAATTATTACATTATTTTATATTTTGCCATCATACTTATACCAACGCTACATGCTACCAGCAGCATGACAGCACGCATACAAACGTTTTATTATGGTGTTGTATGAAGGAAGCACACAATGAGAGAAAGAGAGAGATAGAGAGAAAGAACGAGTTGTACGGTGCAGCTCCATTTAATAATAAACTTCCTGTATAAAATTTAATTTACTCAGCTTCACCAGCCACAGCCACTACATAGCCAGCCAAAGGCCAACAGAGGAAAAACTATGCACCAACAACAAATAATAACAACAAAAACAAAAACAAAATATTGCATACACAAATGTACAATCGTAGTAAGAGGTTTCAGATATCCAGTTAAAGTGTAGTGTGTATGTGTTGTTATTAAAATTCTTATTGGATGCGCCATTTGTTAATGAAACGGAAATGAGACAAACAAGCCCGCTCTTCGTTATTTACTCAGAGAACACACCTATTTTTAATAGACTCCATAACACTTATTTATCCACACAAACCCACACACACACACACTCGATTCAATACAATTTGTTGTCTCATTCTCTCTTTCGTTCTCTCTGTTGTTCTTGGCTACAAGTTATAAGTGTTTCTCATGTATATGAAACAGATTAAAGACGCCATTGTTTGTCGAACAAATATGGGAGCAAAGAACAAATAGGAAACAATAACAGGATTTGCGTTTTTTTTTACGTTAAGATTATAGTCTGCTCTCTTGCATTCATCCTAATGCACACAGGGGAAACTCACCACACCGAAAAAAAACAACAAACGCAAAATTGCAAATGAGAGTGAGAGTGTTTTTAGCTTGTGCATGAGAGAACACAAACGTTTTAGTTATTTATATAAACTTGTAAAGTTGTTGTTTGTTGCAGGGTTGTTGTTGCTGTATGTGTATTATATCTGCTTGTTATTATTGCAATTGATGAAGTGATTAGAACAATTCTATGTGTGGTTTCGAACTGAAAAGTTGCTGATGTTTCCACAAGAAACACTTTTAAAACAGAAGGACATGAACAGTTCTTACTACATGAAGGGAATTGCATAACGCAACGTATTCATCTCTCTCTCCCTCTCTTTATATAAAGCTTACATAAAATGGAAATTTTCCTTAATGTATTATTTACTGTTTCAATCGAATGCTGCTTCCAGCTCTAAAAAATTAGATTTAAGAAAACTTAAAAAAATTTGCATTTCCCAACATAAAAAAGTTGCACTGATCACATCAATGCTGAGCATGCAACAAATGAAGTGAACCTCTACATGCAACTCTACTGTGGGCGTGGCGTGTATGTAATTGCACCCTCATTTAAAGACTATTGTGGCATATGCCACAATTTACTTCCAAAGTAAGAGATGGGTTTTGTACATTATAGGCGTGTCAATTATTTGATTTCACTCATTTTCAAAACACAATGTGTTACAAACTTTTATTTTCACGTATATGTGTTTTTTGTAATTGTGGGTGTGGCGATTTTGCTTATATTGAATAGGAAACCAATGGAGGTTATCATCAAAAAATCAATATTATTAGTGAAAGGGATTTTCGAAAAATATTGTGCGACTCATATAGGGAAAAGGGCCAAATGAATCCCTTTGATAAACATAGTTTTTAGGTTTTTATACCCCCTAGCTCAGTGATGGTGATGGTTGGAGCACCCAGAAGGAGGAGTCGGAGATCCTATAAAGTATTTATATTTATGATTAGCATCAAAATCAAACTCGAATTAGACATGTCCGTGCGTGTCTGCCTGTGTATCACTAAGATTGGGATGTCAAAGCTTTGTAGGAATCATAAAATTGTTAACGAAAATCGAAAATTGGCACATTGGATGTCAATGGTGCATCAGTGGTGGGCTAAATTTATTGTTTTGTGCCGAAAAAAATATTTTTAATAACTTATTAAAAATTAATTAGGGATTATTTTGAAAGGACATCGCAGGACATCGCCTAGCGTACTTTGAGAAACACAGCTTCATACCTATAAATAGTGCGTAAGGTCTTTAGGCTAGATTTACTACCTTCTTATGTGGCTGGCGCGTTAAAGAATTTAAACTTTCTTAACCAACTACAATCGCGACACAATGCTAAATATCAGGCAACTAGTAGTTTAAGCGATAACATTGCCACATCAAGCCATTGCTTTGTTCTGAAATTGATCAGGATTTTGTGGAGTACGTATATTTGTTATTAAAGCGCAACGAAGACTATTCAGGAGTGCGTTTACGATGACAGCCAATGCACACAAGTAATGACAAACAAATAAATAAATAATCGCGTTTCGTTTAGAAGTGTGTGCCAAAAATTAGTGTACGTGCCATTGATATATTTATGATATATGTCCACCTACCCTCACACATACACATATATACTTGTATAACCGTATAATGCATTGTTAAGTAATTGATATGCTTGACATGATGACCACTCAAAAGCCAAACAATTTATGACAGAATTAGGATATATATCAAAAGCATCTCAAATACAACAAGAACAACAGCAACGTTATAACTTTATAACTCCCTTTATTGGACATCAGATGCTAAAGAGAAAAAACAACAAAAACAATCATAACAACAACAACAACAACAACAACGACAATAGAAAAATCATTTATTGATTGTCAGTTAAGTCATCTTTTTGTAAAATTGAATAAAAGAGCCAGGTGACGAGATGGCGTTGGGAATGAGAGGATTACATATGAAAAAAGCTTGAAAGGTTATACATCACAACAAATCAAAATCGAAATCTATGAAACTTGAATAAACAAATAATTTATAAATGGCAGCAGTGGCGGCATCAGCAGTGATAGAAAAAGCAAGAAAAAAAACTAAATTTGTCTCAGGCCAAATCTTAAATACCCTTCATATCTACAACAGTGGGCGTGACAGGTGTGTGATTACGCCTTTTAATGGGGAATGTGTTACGTATCAGCTAAAAAGTCGAGTTTAACGTGGAGTATAGTTTTTTGGAAATTGTGGGCGTATCTGTTATTCACCCACGGTCATTTTTGACATATCCTTGTTCGGGATAACTATAAATATATACACAAAAGTCCAACTTCGCAGCTCCATTTTTGATGTTTGTCGATTGTGGGCGTGGCACTCCGATCTGTAAGCAGAAACTAAAAGTATCTGTACAACATATCAGCTCATCTTAGAATGCCAACAACTCCCGCACATACATGTCTAGTTCGACTCAGTTCTTGATGCTGACGCCTCCTTCCAGATATTGCAAATGAAATGAAATTTAGCATACACATCAAATGTGGAGGGTATAAGAAATAAAAACACAAACCAACAGAGTTGAGCTGAAAGCTGAAGACAGCATGAGGTGCCTGTGAGAAGCGCTGTTGAAATGTTTACGTGATGGTTTAGAAAATTGGAAAATGGACGTTTAAGTGATAGTGGTGGAGAGGAGGCTGAAACAAATTATATCCAAAAAAAGTTGAACGAATTTTCACATTTTCATTTTAGGTAAAGAAGAAGAAAAGCAGAAGAATACCAGATATAATGTGAATACATGCGTAGGATTATATTCAATAACCATAATCTCGTGTGTACACAAAGGCATTTTGTAAACAATAGCAAAAAAACATGAATTGAACCCTTTTTGAGGACAAACAACAACAACATGAAACACGATTCATTTTCTTTTTTTTTTTTTTTGGAGATATCCATAGCAAAAGTTCGAATGTTAACTGCTCGTTAAATATTTTTTATTCGTATTTCCTCAAACAGGCGTACACTCACACAACGCATTTATGAAAGGTGAACAATAATCTAAACGTTTCAAATAAAATTATATTGTAATTGATTGGAACAATAACAACAAACTGCGGTTCTGCTCAAGAACAAGGGTTAGGTGGTGAGGAGATGCGGCCACAAACACCCACTTACACAAACACTGACACCCGTTCGTTTACTTACCATCACGTGGCCATTGCAAATATTGTACGATTTGAAACGATTTGTCCTTTCGAATCTATTGCATAACGGCAATCCCTGAAATTGCTGGAACGTGTCCGTGGCAAATTTTAAACGAAACCATTCTTTTCATCATCAATTTTTTTCTGTTATTGCAATACATTCAAAAACAAATATTGTCCTTGTGAAAAATTGATTTTTATATCAGCCTTCCACCGAAATGTTACGTTTTGAAGAGATTTTATGACTTTAGCACTTAATTTCAAATAAAATAAATGTTTGTGATGAAGCCATCAAGGGTTGACCATTTGAACAACAAGGAATCAAATTTTATGTGGACAAACTATGGGTTATAACGTTTGCTGACAATATTCGTACATATACGAATATTAACGTGGACAGGAGACATACGTACACAAACAAGTGAAAATGTTATAGTCGATTCCATCCGATATTTCAATACTGCCTAATTCCACACTGGGCTTGACCGATACTCTAGCATTTTTACTTGTTAATATGTACAAATTCCCATTTGTTCTCTTTTCTACTGATACCTAACTACATACACAAAAGGAGTCCGAATACAATAAAATTTAATTTTTAACGCACTTGAACAAAATATTATATTTCGGTACATGGTAAGCACATTAAACATGTCGAAGAAGTAAGAAACACTTTACACTATTTGGAAAGGAAAAAAATTGCTGAAATGCAACATTCAGTGTATGCGACAATGCGTCACTACAATATGCGGCATTATGCTTTTATTACTTTTAGAAGCTTCCGCGAGAAAAAAAACAAAAACAAATATAAAAAAAACACAACAAAAGTTTAAGTAGAGGCAACTTATTGAAGGCAAGAGAAGAGAAGTAGACGAAGCATTTTGTTTACCTCTTGGCCGAAACTGAATTGAAAGTAATTGTTGGTAATATAACGGTTGACACATATTGAAAATGTCATAAATAATAAATAAGAAGAAGAAACGGAAAACGAAAGAAATCTTAATTTTATAAATAACGACCAAAGCGAGCTTCACAGCACCCCGCAACAACACTGCACCATACGAGTACTTACTCTACTTAGTGTAATGACAGCGGCAATCAAGTTCCCACAGTACACACCAAACACCCAAAATCCAACGTATGGGAAGTTTAAGTTCAGACAGGATGAATGCGACGACGCGGAGGAGGAGGTGGAGGAGGTCGACTACGACGACTATTGGAGCAGTGTGTTGTTTTTCATTTCATTTGCCATTTTCATTAATTGAAATGTTATTATTGTTGTTATACAATCATTTTTCCTTTTTCTTCCGCCTTGCTTTTTATTATTACTACATTAGCTCGTTGGCCAAAACTCTTGCAACTTAAGACATTTTCCTGTCGATATTGTTTCCTTCTCACCCACCCTGCTAAGGCCTGCTTGTTGCCAAAGAAAAAATCGCCAAATTGTATGTTGCCGTTGTTCGGTCAATACAATCGAATTAAAAAATGCTGGAAATAAAATTGAAACAAGTGTAAATGGAAAAAGTTTTAAAAACACAAACACAAACACAAGCAACAGCGAACCAACACTCTCATCCCTCCTCCATCCATACTTAAGTTCATGTGACACAAATGAAGAAAAGAAGGAGAGTGGAACACGACGAAATTCTTAATAACTGAAATTACACAAATGCAGCAAAGGACGCTTCAGATTGCGTTCAGAAGATGAAAATGTCATGGGTGTCTGGGTGTGGAATGGTGTGCGTTCGATGTTGTCTTCCGCACAAGGTGGCGCGTCAAAAATATAAAAATTTCTTATTATTAAAATTTATTTTGAAAAATTGCGTTTTTCTTCCATTTTTTCTTTCTCTCTCAATTATGTATCCCTTTACAAACACACAAACATTCACGCATTGGTAGGGTGTTTATAAGTAATTAAATTTCCTTTTGAAGCATAATTAGTTTCACATAATTTATGCGCCTCTGCAGTAAAGTTTCAAGTAATATTTCTAATAGGAAAAAGTGTAACAATAGAAAGAAAAAGTATAGAATGGAATAAAAAGACGAACTTTATAATCTTCCACATTACATGGTCTTTATACAATTCATATTATGCACCATGAGGAGACCCCAAATGCCCCAAAGGCATGCTTTGAATTAGCATTAAGATCTGAATCGATTTAACCGATACTAGTAGTAGTGAATGTGAGTCGTTTCCTAATTAAAAAGGAAAATTCGTTCAAAAGTCATGTCCAAAATTCTCGCGTCTGCAGAAATGTAGTTATGAATTTGAAAATCTCTCTCGATAGATGTGATAGAATTGGAAAATGGAAAGTTTCGAATCAAACCGCGCCCACAATTTGTAAAACACCTCTATTATGCAAAAACGAGTAAAAATGTTATAGTCAATCAAGCCCGACATTAAATGGTCGGAACCTACACCACTTACCTAGTTAAACTATACTACAATTAACTTTGTTGTATTTGTATACAATTCTGTATAAGTTTCTTCATGAAATATATTTATATGGAATGGGGATCTAAAAATAATCCAATCCGGTTCATTTTCAATAAAATTCCTCTTTTTTGGGACAATACATCAAATTTCCAATTTATCAAATATCTCCAAAAAATGCGATCTGTAGTTTGCGCACAAATTTACATAGACAGACGGATGAACAAAGGGACGTGGTTAAATCGATTCAGAATTTGATTCTGAGTCGCGTCGATGGCTGAGCTATTTATAAATATTTTCATGTATACACAATTTGTAATTTGGTTCTTGTTCTTTTTAAATGAAAGAAAAAACGCATGAGTCCAGCCCTCCGTCTTAAATTTTCTATCCATCCATACGGTACATTCAAAATAAAGAATTTTATCGAACTTTAAATTAACTCCTAATTGGGGAACATTGGACAATAAATCTTATTTTCGGTAGCAGTAGTATCAACCGTCATAACATTTGTTGCTATGCTCTGAGGCCATGTAATTTGGAGCTAAAATTCATAATTCTTTGGTCACACACAATTATAAACCATTAAAAATTCAATAAATTCAAGTCTAATAAGAGAAAATGGCTGCGTTAGTAGTATTATATGCATATATGACTTGTTTGTATGCGTGTGTTTACGTTCGTTTGGTAGTTTTTTTAAATTGATTATAACCATAAATTTACGTTCTTTGGTTTGTCACTTCATGTACACGGAATAACAATATTTTAAACGAAATGTATTGCCTGGTTTTAGGCTACGTTGGATATGTATTGTGACTTATGCTATGTGTTAAACCTAAAGTTATCAACCCTGACGATTGTGCAGAAACTACTTATATCGAATGTATAGAAATTGCTTCGCACCCAACGAAATGAACTAATCATGGCAGCAGCCTGATTATTCCCTCTATTTTTTTTATACCCTGCACCCCATGTGATAATAGGTATTTTATGTTTGTGCGGCTGTTTGTAACACCTAAACGGCAAATGCCACACTCACCTTCAATTATACCGATCGATTCAGAATCAAAATCTGAATCGATTGAACCATGCCCCTCTGTCCGTTTGTCTGTCCATATGAATTTGTGCGCAAGCTACAGGTCTCATTTTTTGAGATATTTCGATGAAATATGGTAGAAAGATATGTATTGGTTCAAAGAGGAAACGTATCGAAAATGGACCGGATTGGACCATTTTTAGAACCCCTTCCCATATAAGGTCCTGTAATAATGTAGATCTTTATACGGCAAAAAGTCACAATTCTTAATATTTTTTCACAATTGTTGGTGAAGAATAATTAATTAGCGTAATAATTGGCTGTGCCCAATTTGGACCCGATCGGACTATTTTTAGAACCCCTCCTCATATAACGTTTTATTATAAAAGAAATCGGTCTCTAACGCAAATGCGCAATTATTTATATTTTTTTTTTTTTTTTGCCAACATTTGGTGAAGAATAGTTAGTAAATAGTAAGTATAAGTTTTTGATGTATATAGTATATATTTATGGTGGATATGGTTTCTTGTAAATTGTGTGCCTGTACATTATTCGCTTACGCGAATTTTTGGCACATCGATGGATGGGATAACTATGTATACGTATACCAAATTTCAAGTTCATTTTCGTGGCAGATTGTGGGCGTTGCTCTTGACTTATTTTGCCCATTTTATATAGCGATCTACGTGCAAAACTAATAGCGCCTGTACAAAATTTCAGCTCAATATTTCAAAATTTACGCCTGTGAGAATGCCAACAACAAACGGAAACATGGACACGCGGACATACATATCTAGATCGACGCTGATCAAGAATATACATACTTTGTAAGGTCTCTGATGCCTCCTTCTGGGTGTTGCAAACGGAATAACAAACTTAGCTAAGGTGGAGGCTATAAAAAAATTATTGTGACATTTTAATCAAATTCAAATTCTTTTCAAATAAAATAAAATTTTTCATTTTTCAAAGAAAAACACATACGCTTCAGAAACATTACTATTGACAATAAAAAATATAATTAAACATAAATCAATTAAAACAATAAAATATTTAGTTGTCTTTTTTAAGGTACTTGAATAATCACCAAGTGGTACCCTACGTATTTGATGGTCGGGCTTGACCAAACTATAATATTTTCACTTGATTATAGTAGACCCCATGTTATACGAGTCAAGTACATACCTGAAGCGAATGTTTAAAAGAACTTTCTTTAATAATCAGGCTTAAGACGCATACTTTTACGCGTTATGCGTCACAATATTTACGACGCATGTTATACGAACCTGTATTATAGTCGCATTCTGCGTAAATAAGTTTTATAAGTTTTTTATTTTTTTGGTAAATTGTGGGCGTGTAATTTTGTGTGTCAAACATCATAGATCATCATTTTTTGTGGCTAATGGATAAACTTTTATCGGTTGTGGGCATGCTGAATAACGTACAGACACATGATCAGATCCATTCAGATTTTGATGCTGATTAAGAATAAACTGTGTACGATTATTAATTTGAATTTAATGAAAGTGGTGCAAGTGCTTCCAGGAATGTGAACATTTGAAAATTTTTAAAAACATGAGACAACTGAAATAATTAAATTTTTGCATCCATTCTCACCGCCTTATTTATTGCAGGTGGTGTATTTTCTTGCCATATGAAAAAAAAAAATTAAAAAATTTCAAATTCATTCCAAAAATGCCATCAACCATTTTGAACTTCTTTTATAAAGAAGATCGATCGATCATTGACATTTTTGCATATTTTTGTCATTCTTTTCCGTCTTGCGAAGCCATTACTTTCACATTTTTCACCCAATTCTTCACATTTTCCACATGGCTTGACAATTATTTACACTTTTATGTATATTATCTTTGCCTGCAGTGTAGTGTCGGGTGTGTAATTGTTTATAATGACTTTTTATAAAATGTACAATTCCAACACATGTTGATGAATGGGGACTTATGCTACATGTGTGTCGTACGAGTATCAATAAATCCGATTCAAATTGTAAGTTGCTCACATAATTATTATAAACATGTGAATGTTTATACGTTTGCTTGGTTAATACAATTCGTAGACATTGCAGTGTAGAAATTGATCATTCCAACTTCAATCAAGTCACCCCAACTTTTTTATGCAGTAATGCAAGTCAATAAAGCGCAAAAGAAAAGCATTTTAAATTTTGAAGAGAACCATACGCTTGACCCAGTTTCCGTTGCACTAGAAGTACTTGTCACACACAAATTAGCAACACATTCGCTTTCGTTAGAAGCGAAATGTATAAAATGAATTAAATGCATGTTGATTACTTTACAATAAATTTAAAGTAAAAGTGTCCCCACGCAGCGAGTGTGGTTTTGATAGATCTTAATAAGTTATCTCTTCATATATGCCACGTATGGCGATGTAACGTCCCAAAGTTGATAAGTGACAGATAATGGATTCGCAAAGTAAAATGAAACAAATTTATAGACAATCAAGTGCATTCATGAACTTTATTGCGCTCTGCACAAACATGCACACGTTTGTGTGGCTGTTTATGTTACTCGCGAGCATTTTCGACCCCCAAATGAAAATGCAATTGTAATATTGAAACCACAAACAACAAATAACCTTGAACTTCATGATTAAGAGTGCTTTGATATGATACGAAACACACAGCAACTATCTGTACGAGTTGCTTGCTGCGTTAGCAGAAACGTGCAGGGGGGGAGGGGGCTGCCATGCAAGAGCGAGAGCGAGGTTGTATGTTGTATGTATTGTAGTGCAATCAAAGAAAATAGAATAATTCATGAAGGCATGTGCAAAACCTCACACATGCACACTTACCCACATGTGAGCAAATCTGCATAATTCCTTTTATTATTGTTGCTGCTGTTTTAATGTATAGCACAATATGCACTGTACTATCACAGACACGTATGCATATTAATAGTTTAAAGTCTTAATTGTTTAGAGTAATAAAAATGCTCTTCTTGCTGCGTCAAATTATGGGAATGGACGTAAATACATTTGAATTTAGTGCGAATTACAGCTTTTTCCCAAGTACAATTATACAAATAATACGCAACTAACATGTGCATCTTGAACCGTCCATTCCGCACCACAACTAACTTTTCTTATCTCATTTACTAGAGAAATTATTTAAGGAAATGTATTTGAATTAGTTGCCACTTTATTATAATTGAGAGACGAATAAGGGTAAAATTAAAGTCAATGTAGATGGACTTGATTGCATTCGGGCTAGAGTTGGAGTTGTGCTTTCTGGTTCGTTTTAATGACCGATTCGCTGCAGTGAAACAGTTCTTAGTTAGAGACTTTTATGGCAAAATGATATTCATGTATCACCAACCAGGAGACGGTGGATGTAGAAACTAAAAAACTAAATGAATGCATTGCATCTCATTTAAATCGCTGCATACAGACTCATTCACCTTTCTTAACTAATGGAACACAGAAATACAGAATCAAAGGAACAAGAACAGTGAAAGAAACAATTGAAGGAGCGCACGAACTAAAACGATCAAACGATTTTTGGGCGTTTTTAATAAAGTAAAAAACTATCTTTCGCATCTATATTTAAATAGTGGGAGGCCGGACTGTATGTGTTTTTTTGAATTATGAGTGCGTATGTAATCCAACCACGCCCATTTACTCACTATGTACCAAATAATAACTTTAGATGACTGATAGATAGGGTTTTGTCGTTGACGGGTTTATCACTTGATTGATTTCGGCCAATCCAAAAAGCGACCTATAAATGTCTGGTAAAGTTCAGCGCAATATATTTTACAATAAATAAGAGACGTCGAATGAACCCGCATGAAGCACTTCGAAAAGTGATATTTATAAAAAACGAATGATTCTTTGGACGAAATTCTTTTTTAGTTTCTATTCGACTAGTTATATACATACTGAGCAAAATTCGCCTTGAAGGCCGACATAGAAACCACACACTACTAGTTATAATTTGCTTTAAAATGTATTATCAATTGGGCCGGAATCCCGGCAGTACTGCAATACCGGGCCAACCCGCGACAGAGGTGGGGCAAGCCCCTAGACACTCCGTCTTATTCCAAAAAGCGGTTTAACATTCGTTGCCCCCCAATGGGGGATCTATCAGATGTTAAGCTGATAAGAACAGATACTACACTTTGATCTTAGCCATAAGGCCGAGAAGCGATAACTCCACATTCCAAAAACACAATTATTTATGTATATAATAACATGAAGCGAATGAGAATTGTAAGAGACAAAGTCAACAAAGTGTGTACAAATATATACATACAACATTTGTTAATTTGAAAAAACATTCAAGCACTCTGAGAACAAAGGACTCCATATAAGTATTATATGAAAATTATTCAGGAATGATAGGGTATATTGTCGTGATTGATTCTTAGCTTGTAATTTGCATTAAAAACGAGGGTTGATGATGATAATTGTGGTTCTTATGTTTCAATTTCGATTTCATACCACTTATTAAGACGCTCTAATTATTTCGTACGTAAGGAAGCTGCATTTGGCTTATGCCAAGTCTTCCATGGCTTCCATATTTATACGTAAATTATTGAGGGATTTATTACATCCCGCACGAAATCAAATTGTTTTGTAAATTGTGCGACTATTTGTTTTGCGACAGCGCCCACTTTTTGTATATCGATACATGTACTATTTGTACATTTGTATATCAAACATCAAGTGTAGCTCTATGTTTGTGATTGTGAGAGATATTTGTCAATAGGGGGCGTGGCTGTTGACCGAATTTATCGATTTTAAACAGCAACGTAGCAACACATGGCTTAATTTCAATTCGATATCTTTAAGGGACGGGTAAGTGGAGAGAATAAAAAATCGTTCATACACACATATACGTAATGCTTATGCGTACGTAAAATTTGTTGAATCAATCTAATGTTAATAAATTTCTAATTGAACAAAAACCTCTTCCTCTATATTACCCACACACATACGAGTACCACGCAATGGTACAACGTGCTGCTTAGTACTCATTACAATGTTGTGTACAATGACTTGAGTTTGTGTCAAATCTATTAAAGTTTATTAAAGCCAAAGTCAAAACCTAAATTGCATCACATTGAATCACTTTGCACCACATATACATGCGCATAGTTCAAGCATCTATTAGAAACAATTTGAATGAGCTGCTGGTGCTTCTGCTACAATTCTATACGCAAGCAAATTATGAATGTTTTGCTTTGCTGTCTATTGGTGTTAGAAGAGAAGATGAATCACCTCATTCAGTACAGCGTTGTTGTTTGATAGCGGGTCATCATAACGCACACACACATCAGCTAGCTATAAATCTAGATTTTGCGAGCAAGAATCTAGAATAGAACCGAAAACCAGAAACCAGGAAGTATTTTTATTATTGCTTACGACTACTGTAATAACAACAATAACAACAACAATAACTGCACTAGCGGCAGCCCCAACAATAGCATCTCGAGTATGAGTGTAAATGAAAATGTAACATAAAAAATAAAATGATCCAATGTGAGTGTAAAAACGAATATTAAATGAGTGAAGCGAACGGTCTGTGTATATAATTCATAATTGAAGTTGGCGGTTCTAATATTTATAAAAATTTATCACCCCACAGAAGGTGGGGTCGTACTAAGTGTGCAAATTTGTTTTCAACTCCCAGGAGACCCTACAAAGTATGTATCATATATTCTTGATCAGCATCAAAATCTGAGTCGATCTAGACATGTCCGTACATGTGTACGGACATGAAATTTAAAATTTTTATCATAATAAAGTTCACAAAAATGAAAATGAATGGTTGGAACCAAAGCGCTTACATAGCGCGTAATATAGATAAGACTTATCGCTGTACCAAAGTGCATTGAATTATATAAGCTGGTATAAAGCTTTGCAGAGCGTCTAGCTGTTTTTAGCACTACCTCCCGCCTTCTCTCTCTTTATGGAGACCTTACCATTAAGCTATAAATAAAACTTCTAAAATATTTGAAACCGTAATGATTATGGGGCTTACTCCCTCTCTCTCTCTCTCTCTCTTTTTCTGTCTCTACGCATTTCTCCATTGAGAAACTTATGGAATATACAGCAAAGAAAATGTTTGAGAAGGAGAAAAAGTAATAAAGTGTAGGAGCCATGGCAGCATTTCATTGATCTTTGAGAATATTTTTCATGGTCTGGGTCACAGCGTTTCCTTTTCGATATTATTATACCACTAACTACACTACAATTCAGAGTTCGATGGCGTTATCAATTTATTACTTAAGCACGTTTTGGCTTGACAAATTTTGGAGGAGAAGAAGATTTTTGTTTTTATTTCTTTTACACTCAACCCTTTCCCTTATCTAAATTAAAATTTTGTATTTTTTAATCTATTTTTGGAAAATTTTGACACAAGAAATCTTATTTAACAAATGAGATTTTTTATGGGCTTATCGTGTATTCGTATTTTTTTTATTCCTTTTCTTTTTCATATCGACTTACTTTGTTTTTGGCTTTTTGAAAGGGAAGGGGGAAGATTGGAAAGACTAACGAATGGTTTGGAATTTTACAGTTCTCACGCGATTTTGACTTAAGAGCGTGGCATCGCTTATTATACCCTCCACCTTAGTAAAGGTATACTAAGTTTGCTTTTCCGTTTACAACACTTATAAGGAGCCATCAGAGGCCCTACAAAGTATATATATTTTTCATCAGCATCAAAAATCGCTATTTAAAATGCGCAAGAGCCACACCCACAATTGACAAAAATCTATATATCTGCCACAAAAATTGGTCTATCAAGTTTAGATTTAGTATGCAAATTTACGAAATAACTTATCCATTGATGTGTCAAATATGGGCGTGGTCGGATACGTCCATAATCGAGAAAAATTTATATATCTGGTACAAAAATTGAGCTTTGAACTTGAAATTTAGTTTACATAGTGATGGTTGTTTTCCCACCAATCGATGAGTAAAAAATGGGCGTGGTCGGTTTACAGACGCGATCACAATCGACAAAAACCTATATATCTGCCACAAAAACTGACCTAAGAACTTGAAATTTGATGCCCATATTTATCGTTATTCCATTCATCGATTTGTCAAAAATAGGCTTCGTCGAATAACAGACAGGCTCACAATTTACAAAACACTATACTCCACGTAAAACTCTACTTTCAACTTGATACATAATACATACACTATTAGGGGGTGTAATCATATACCTGTCACGCCCACTATTGTAGATATGGAGGGTATTTAATGTTTGGTCTAAGGCAAATTTAGTTTTCTTACTTGTTGTATTTTAGTCTAGAAAGCTTAAGTACCCTGCAAACAACGCCATTAACTGTTGCATTGTTCGTGGGAAGAGCCGTCATGTCATGGCGTGCCCTAATTCAATTACAAAATTATACGCTATAAAGTTTGAAAGCAGGTCTTCGTTACTACTATTATATAATACGTGTTACCATACGCTTAGATAGATAAGTCAATAAAGCAAAGTTATATATTAAGCGAAGCTTTGTCGTAATATGTTTCTGATAATTTTTAAAAATTCATTACACTTAAATAAGTTTACGTGCATGTCAATGGCTTAGAATAAATCTTGAAAATCTGAAAAATGATACTAAATCTTTTCATTATTGATTAAATGTACGCTTTGCGATGGTATGACCGAACGCCGCCATGTTGTAATACGGGAAACTTTCGACTAATTTTAATTCTGTTTCATTTTATTTGCCTATTCTCAGTAGTAATTTACGTAAGACCCTTAATTTTACTGCCAACTTCAAAATAAATATCTAAATTTTGGCAAGTGACACACAATCGGAACAGGCGTGGTTGATGCTGATCTGAAAAATATTTTTGATATGATGATAAGTTGGTTAGAAGCCTACTAAAAAATACCTAATAACTGAAACTTATAGCGTTGGAACGAACATAACATTTTTCAGCATCATAACCTTGGATGGGGAGTATACTAATTTTGCCACTCAGAATGCAGAAGGAAGCGTCTGAGATTATACAACAGCAAAATCTGAGTCGATTTTTCGTACCTACATTTGTAAGGAGTTTTACATGTAAAATGGACAAAATCGATTGATAGCTACGCCCACAATTACAAAACCATTAGTAGTCACAAAAGCAAATCCACAATGATAGGAGAAATTTGGCATACTTATTTATTAATAATCCGTCTATATACGAGCTAAAAATGTCCGATCTTTGAGTTGAAGTGTAACAGTGCCTTAAAAGTCGTTTAAAAGGATTACAATTATATACACATCATGCCCACATATTACGTATACATGAAGGGGCTAGCTAAGATTTAGCCAAAGAAAAAATTTAGCTCTTCTACTTGTTTACTTTTATGTATCATCAGACCGCGGTAAACCGATTTGGTTGTACAAATGATTTGCAACTTTCTTTTTTGTTTAAGCGAATCTCCTCACTCTCTAACTTTTTATAATTAATTCAAAATTTGTACGAATGTATTTACTAAAGAATTGAGAACTAAAAAGATTAAGATTTAAATTTTTTTATAAAAAAAATTACGTTATATGTGGCGCCACAACAATGTCAACAACGAAAACACGAATTAATGTTATTTTGATTCGGATCAAAAATATACGTGATGTATTGTAGGAGGGGATTGGGATGTTTTTCTGGCTCATGCAGAATGATTAACTTAACATACCGTCTCTCCTAATGCGAAGGGTATAAAAAATGTGTCAGCATAAAACATGTACAAATTCAAGTTGGTTTCATGATACAAGTTCAGAGTACTTATTGGCTAATTATAAAAAATATTGCAATTAGTGCAATAATGAAAATGAAAACAAAAAAGCAATCATTGAAGGTTTCAATTTTCAATTTTCCACAATCATTATAATAATCAACAGTGCTGATCTGATGAAATTAGCAAAGAAGAATTGGCGCTAAAACAGTAAATTGGTGTCGCAACAGCTAATACGTAGAAAGATCAGTTAAGATGATTTATAGGAATGCCCTGCAATGCGAAACATTTTGTATTGAATTTAGGTGTTTTTGGCACCGATTCAGCTATTGTAACACCAACGACGCGGACTCCACGTTTGACTTTACACTCTGACGGACAGAAACACAAAATCAAACCATTTTGATTATGATGCTGACCATAAACACATTCTTATGCAGCTCTCTTGCGCATTATTGACGTACGCAATAAAACGAGTCTAGACTATTGCCACATGTATGGGTTTCGTTTAATTACTTGATACTTAAATATAAAGTATCCTTTCGTATGTACTTGCCCGCCCTTTACTTTGAAAATTGATCCGATTCATTGTACATTGTGTGCAAGTGTTTAAAATTGAGCCAATAACTAAACTTTTCTGATTTGACTTCTCTTTCATGCCTTTTTATATGAACCATTTATTCATGTGTATATACGTACACATTCATGATCACCGGATTGCAGCAACTCCAAGTAAATCATATCACAATTAAGTGCCAACTTACATTTAAATTTGTTACGTTGTTTCGTTGCGCTTTTTCGTTCTTAGAACTTTCCATTACTTGTTCATTCATTGAAGACATTTTTCAGCAGGTTTAGCAATTTTTTGCGTTATTGCGTTATTTCAAAAGTGAACACTATGCCTGAGTTTAGTGTTTGTGTGGCGTATGGCAGTCTGACGATCAGTGAAACCAAATTAAATATTTGAAAAGAAAAAGGAAGCAGAAAGTTAGTTGAGAACTGCTGCTTACTGAGTTGTTGTTGCTGGTTTGTGTAACTTTATTAAAGAAAATATTTGAAACAAGCAAAAAAATGCAAGAGAGAATTGCTGATTAGTTCACTTCAGTTAAAGTCTAGTCTAGATTGTTCCTTGCACTTCACTTCATTACACACTCACATAATTGGGTTATCCTCTCCTCTCTCTCTCTCTGTCACTCTCTTTGTAATAGTACTTATTAGGAATGTTGCGCAAAGGGTACGGGACAGAAACATAATTGAAAGGGGGAGTGAGGGGATAGAAGGCGGTGGTAAGTTCGGTTGCATTGTTGGCGATAGTCCGAAGAGGAAGAAGAAGAAGAAGGAGACGGCCACAGCAACAACGGTATTAATCATTTAGTCATTATATAGGAGAGCTAATTAAAGCGCATATGGGTTCGTTCCCTTGACTTGATTCTCTTTTCCACAGTATGTATCTCGCTGGCCGACAACACATTGTGGATCATTGGGTCACAAGAATTTCTTCTGCTAGGTATACTTTTCCATTTACACTTCTTCCTCTACACATGATATTATACGAGTATACATCAATGTTGGCTGCTGTCACACATATACTCATGCACGCACACACATTGCCATAGCTACTGTTGTTGGATGTTACATTGTAGAACTTACAAATCATTATTGTTGAGCTTTATATTTATACTCCAAGCCAGTACAACTGATTCCTTATCTTGTAAGGAGATTTCTTTACTGTTTTAGCTATTCTTCTTCTGCCTTTTTTGCTTTGCTTCGAAAATCATAACAAGCGCTATGCTATACGCTTGAATGAGAAAAATGGAGAAAATCGTACATTATGGGGTAGAGGTCGAATCAGTTACATAGACTTCATAAGTTTAGAACAGGCAGTGGTTGCGATGACGTCGGCATTTCTAATAGGAATACTATGTTGTGAGAGAGAATAGAGTTTACTGTGCAGTAAATGGTAAATCATTATAGTGGCTAATGTCGGATTGATCAAACTGAAGTTGTTCCTACATGCGTACGTACGTCCAATTATACAAATCATATGAAAAATTAATGATATTTTATATTTTCGTAATTGTGGTGGTAGCAGTGCTGCTCATAACATGACAAGTGATGAAAATGAATAACAATAATAACAACAACAGCAACAAACAAAAACATTTTATAATAATACGAGCCCACCAGCCTGTGATTACATTAAGATTAGCAAACATAAATACGGAGAAGACAAAGTTGAACAATGCTTGAATGCTTGTTAAGGCTGTATCTCTCTCACTGCATCAAATGTTGGCCTCAACGTACTGCATGAAATTGTTCTTTTACTTTACACCTCGATAATGTGAAAACAATATAATCTGAAGTAATGGTAGCAAAAAAAAAAAAATTCGCTCCAGCTTGTGTTATTCAAATACACGTAAACATGATCAACAGTTCTCAGTTGTACACGTTGATTGATCTGCATCAAACATGTAACATCAAACAATTATTAATTATTTTGAATCGTAATACTGCGTATTAACCTGAGGAGTCGAAGGCATAATTAGAACGCTACCGTAATAACATAATCCAATCCAAAGGAATGGTTATTTCGTTCAAGAGGAACACAAAAGCGGTTTTGCCACTCGGAAGAAATCTAAAGTGAAATAAAACAAGTAAAAGAGTAAAGAAACAAAATTTAGACTCGGAAAACCTTCTTATTCACATACAAACAATGGGCGTGGCAAGGTACATGATGACACCGTCTAATTGCGCATGTAAACGTACCAACTTACACGTTGAGTAAATTTATCCGATCGTGCGTGGGATAGTCATAAATATTCCAACTTCATCGGTAATCTTTTGTAGCAGACAAATAAATTTTCGTCTTCTGTGGGCGTGGCCCTTGACCTATTTTGCATTATGGAAATATATCGACGCCTTCTGCGGATATCAAACTTGGTGCACCCCCATCTTATGTAGAGGTTCTAAAAATGCTACCATTACTTGATATCTGACATGATTTGGTTTCATTCTAACCGTAAAATGTTTCAAGTAAAAGAATAGCACAACGTAGCATAGCGTGGCATGAAAATACAAAATATTGTATATTTTCTTAATTCAATTGTTACATTCACCCTATAATTGGTATTCCTTTCTATTCGGCATGTGTCGTACAGGAAGCAACCATCTCTGTCTACTGTACAGGATATTTTACTGATCTGTAACTTGAGATTTCCGATCAAGTTGAAGAAAAAGTTTCGTTATTATTATAATTTTATTTGAATTTAGAGCCGCCATTATTGTTTCGTAATTTTGTCTTTGACTTTTGTCATGCTAATGTAATGCATAAGTAACTACTCGGTACCTCATTGTCGCCTTAGGCATTCGTTTGGAATCGGTCTCAACCAACTGAATATGTTCCACTTTAAGCGCATTAATAAACATTTATCAATCCAACAGTTTAAAGTCCAAAAGGGAATTATTGTGTCAGTTAAGTGGCTCTAGGTATATAGTATATATACCACTCAATTCATAATTTGAATGTCGCGCAAGTATTGCCTTTTAACAAACATTTAACAACACTTACAGATTACAGACACCGAGCTAAAGTCGCTTAAAGGCGGGAGTATTGTGTGCGATAATAATTCTTAATCAAATTAGATTGAAGCGTTTTGCTTAAATATATAAAAAAAGAAAAAGAAGAAGAAAGCAGAAGCAACATCTTTAAGGAGGGATGGCAACATGCGTGCTGTTCCATTATGTATGTTACCAGTGCATAAAAACAAGGCAGACTTTCTTAGGATGTGTTTACTTTGAACGAAGGGCCACAGAGACGAAGAGGCGGACATTTCTTCTTTCACATCTTTTATGCATTAAGCATATAAGCAACCAACAATTCATGTTTCCTTTATCACTTGATTGTTTCTTTTTAATCTTTACTTTTTTCAAAGACAACTTCTGTCTCAACCCGTCTGACATCCTCTGTAGAATATCTAATCAAGCCTGATTTCAGGAAAATTCAAACACTGGCGAGATAAAGAGAGAATGGTTCGAATTCGTCTTATTGAGAGTTATTTTGCTTAGTTAATAGTCGTTTCTGCACACTCCACATCAAATGGCGGTATACTAAATTTGTTGTATCACTCGCAGATATTATATTTTTATACTCTTAATCACTATGTTCATGCGTATAACAGTGATTTGGTGCTGATGCACGTATGTATTTATAATTTGACCTCACATCGATGCGCTTCAAATGGGACGGCGTCCAATAACAAACATGCCCGCAATTTGCAAGAAAGCTTATAGTAGAATACACTTTAGTGGGCGTAAGAAGAGGGTGCAATTGTGCATATGGAATGCTTCGCAGTTTACGCATAAGTAAGTAGGGGGTCTCCAAGGTTTGTTCCAAACCAAATGTAGCTTTTTTACTTGTGGTTTTTTTCTTCTTTTACTTGAGAATATCCGGTTAGTGGTTATTTATAATCATTCGCGGTTACTTAATATGCATACAAATGCGTGTAGGTCGAATCATTTATTATGCATAAATTTTCTAACATTTATTATATGAAGAAAAGAGCACTGTGATCACCTTAACTAAGCAGTGAAAAGGAAAATTGTTGCGAACAGACCAACCAACTAACACTACCACATACATACACACACGCTCAAATACACAGAGTGATTGGATATATGGTTGGCAATATTTAGACTGATTGACTAAGCCTTACCGCGACTGTATGCTCTTCCTTCTTTCTTATGTCGGCTTAACAATCCTTGGAGTGAAGAATGTTTTTATAATCAGCTACCAAGCAACAATTTATTTATACGTGTACTTGCATAAGCATATAAATTTATTGATACGTTAGAAATGCGTAGAAGCACCGCGTGAGAACGTTGTGGGTCTTGAAATAGATAATCAGCGAAAATACCGAACAAAACCAATATTTACTTAGTATTCCATAGACACATAAGCGATATTCATGAAATGAATCTGAAAACTAACCATATTTATAATGTGTGTAGCGGATGCACCTGCAAAGAGGACTAACTGATTGCCACGTTGTCAGATTACGCAATGATGTCACTGCCAAATCTGTTTGCAATGTTGTAAGGGTGGACGTGGTAAGATTGCGAGTGCAGCAAAAGCGTAATTAATGCCATATAGCCAGTTATTCAAAGACCACAAAATTCGTCTTTTTTTTCGCCCAAACCGATGTTCACAAATTCAAAGCGAACTTATTCCCATCCCTTCACCTATACTCCTTCCTCTTTATTGCAGTGCCAGCGCCGAAAAATAAATTGTTATTTCTGCTCCTCGCGTACGAAGGGAGCGTGGTCTGAGATTATCGTGTAAAATCATCCATTTAATCTAGAAAACTATTAATTGTGTGGCAAACAATAGAGAATGATCACACATCACTAATAATCTTATGCTGTAATCACAGTGACAGTTCATCTGCACAGCGTTTAGTCGCTTCATGTTTTGAAACGAACCAATTGATATTGATCATGAATTGTGGATGCTGCAAACGGAATAACAAACTCAGTATACTTCGCAACCTATGTTGAGGGAATAACAAGAAAAATACACATAAGAACGCAAAGAAAGTTCACCTTAATTATAATGAGCAGAAGCAGAAGCAGAACCAGGAGTTTACATCTTCGAAACACGCATTCATGAATATGGTCACAAACGAATGCTCAGGCTTGCCACACACACATACATCCAGACCGACACCTTGACCATGTATGCTTGGCGTCTAATGCACAATCCAGTACGAATTACAGCCGATCGTGTTCCAGTTGAAGGCATTAATTAGTATTGAATTTTAATTATATCCACCGAATTATAGTTGAGGGGTGCACCAAATTTGTCATTCCATTGGTAACAGAGATCCAGCAAAGTATGTGTTCTTCATCAGCTTCACAATCACAAACGATTTATGAAGTCCGCGTGTCCGTCTGCGTGGGAATGTATACGGTCGTAAAGGAAATTGAAATTTTATACACACATTCTTAGTGCAGTAGAAAAGTTGCCAAGGCCTTTTAAAATGAGCAAAATCGGTTGATAACAACGCCTCCAAATAATAAAAATAGAGAAAAAAAGTGAATCAGAATCAGAATAACAACAGCAAAAAGTCCCTCATTAGTTAAGCTCACACTTGTTGATGTCTGCAATTATTATACACTCCACTGCAATGATGGGAGTATACTAAGTTTGTCCATGCGTTTGCAACACCCAGAAGGAGGTGTCAGCGACTCCGCAATATATATATATTCTGGATCAGCATCAAAAACTGAGTCGAAATAAATATATACGACCGTGTCTGTTGTTGGTTTATGGTCGTAAATGTTCAGGTATTGATCTGAAATTTTGTGTATTTCTAGTTTCTGTACTTAGACCTTGCATCGCCCACAATGTACAAAAAGCTATACTAGGCGCAAAATTTTACTGGTATGTCAGCGCAGTATTAGAAGTCGTGGAGGAGGTGGTGGAGGGTATTTAAAATTTGGTCTAAGCCAAAATCCGGTTTTTTTTACTTGTTTTGTGTTTGTTTTGACGAGAGATGAGTGCATTCATGCACTCATAACACACGTTCACAACAATCACACATTACCCACACACACATAGTGTTACGTCTGGCTGCTTAACTGACTGCTGGCTGGCTATAGGCTTATGTTCTAAAGTTATTTTGTTAATAACTTTTTGTGCTGACGAAGCTAAAGTTATGTGATAATTATTTCGTTTATAAACACAATTGATTTTTACTTCTTTTAATACCCTCCACCTTAGAGATGAGGGTATACTAAGTTTGTTCTTGTATTTGCAACACCCATAAGGAGGCGTCAGAGACCCTACAAATTATTTATATTCTTGATTAGCATCAAAACCGGAATCTGTAATTTTATGCAAGCACTTTTAGTTTTTTCACGCAGATCGCTATTTAAAATGGGCAACATCAGTCAACAGCCACGCCCACAATCGCCAAAAATGTACCCATGAACTTTAAATTTGGTATGCGCATCTATAGTTATACCATCCATCGATGTGCGTAATCTGATAACATTCACGCCAACAATCGACAAATATATATATATATATATATATCTGCCAGAAAAAATGACCTATGAACTTGAAGTTCGGTATGCTCATCAATCGATGTGCTAAAAATGGGCGTGCCAAATTTGGTGTCCTTACTTGTTATTTTATTTATTTCGCTTTCTGCATGAGTATTTACATGTAAAAAAAGTTACAATATTTATAAGAATTATTCTATTGTTTAACAACTTTTTCATAACATTAAATGGCGTAGATTGCAGGATGAAGACATTAGATTTCAAAATCGTCAAAATGGATGTTTTTGAATCAGAAAAGTATCTTAAATGAATTTTAAAATATCATGTGTTTATCTGAAGTTTGCTTCTCACTTCCAAGTGTTACGGATGCCTGAGCAAGTAAGGTGTCCCTCCTCAACCTTAACTTGATGCGTATAAATAAAATTGAGTTTAGCATCTAAACATCTTCTCCTCATCATCCCCAAACAAAATTAGCAACTTGTTTTTCTGTGGGCATTGTGTGCATTAAACTAACAACAGGTGTTGTATGTACGCGTACACGGGCTCGCACATCATATATGTGGGGTAATGTACGCGCATGAACAATGCGGCATAACATTGTTTAACTTTGTTTATGCGCCCGAAACAGCTGTTTGTATGCATTGATCGCGTTGATTGTTCAATTTGAAAGCACGCATCGGATCGCATCCATTGGACTCTCTTGCAAGGGAGTTTGGATTTTGGTGAGAATTCTCTGTTTACACATTATGCTCTGGTTTAATTCTAGTTTTTGCATGAGATAGTTAAATGAGTCGTTCGCCTGTACAATGCGTCTTTTCATCTCTGATTCTCTATTTCTCTCTCTGGGTCTCTGCAGTTCAGTGCAAATTCATCTAACAATTAGCATTAGTTTAGTGGTAAAACAATTGCAAGTTTGCTTGGTTGTGCAACTGTTGTTACATGTTTAATGAGTTCTGTTGTTGCTACTTCTGTTGCTAGCGCTCGTCCACACCATTGGTTTTATTTTATGTTCGGACGGTTAAGGGATTTGGTCACGAATACGCTCACATATGATTGAGGCGTTCGTCTTTCGTTGTAATGTTTGTTTATTTCGAATATTTTATATGCAATGTGACCGATTAATTGACTGGATCGCTCTAAAAACAAACGAACTGAATCGAATGAAACCGGGTAAGCGACGCGAACGTTTGCTGGGGATCATTCAAAACGAACAGAAACAGATTATACAACATCCAAGCACGAATTCACACACACACACACACACACACAAACCCACGCGCACGTACTCTTTTACATTTCATTTTTGGGAGCGTGCAAGTATTATCTGCGTGTGTTGTTATTGTTGTTGCTGCTGTTAGTCTTTTTTATTATTATTTTTTCCTTGTTTAGTGCAAAGTGTACGACTTGTGAAGCTTTAGTTAGTCAGTTATTTATTGAGTTGATCGCGGCTCAGTTATTTCATTCGCTCGCTTGTCACCGAACTCAACGGATCGTAAATTTTATTTCTTTGTTGGTTTTTTGTTTGTTTTTATTATAAAGTAAGCTAAGTTTTCACGAAAGCGGATGCGGATACAATTGCTCCAAACATTTGTTATTTTGTGAAGTGTGCGCGCGTGTGTTTGTGCACGGTTGTGTGTGTGTTTACCATTTATAAATAGAAAAAGGAGAAGATAATTAAATAATACAAACATATATGTGAAAATTACCGTTAAACCACAATATGTTTAAAACCAAATTCGTTTTCTAACGAGATACGTGAACAGTTCTTGTGGTGCAGCGTGAGAAAAATGTTTGATAAACACCATTCTGCTCTGCCGACACCGAGTGGACAAAGATTCCCATTTTAATTCAAAACAAGGAAAAGTATTTTTAATATAAGAGCGGTGAGAATTCAGAAAGAAGAAAAGAAAATTATATTGCCCGCATACATAACAGACATCAAATCAATTCAATTCAAATTGCGGATAATTTAACATTCATTATAATACAAGGTAAGTAAGTGGGTGGCCGAGTGCATGCAAAAACAAAACGAAAAATATATTTTAATAAAAATAAACCTAAAGCCTGTGCCGAGCAACACAAAATTGAGCTCTGGCGGGCGGTAAATGCATTTCCGCATTCTTCGCTGCAACAACTCGTACACACCCAACAGCACAAACGACTTGTACGTATTTGGCGTAGAGTCACTGTGATGCTTATACGATACGCGATATTGTTTGATTCCTTAACACGATTGGCGTGTGCGTGTGTGTCTAATGATGTGTTTGTGTCATGACAAATACAAATCAATACGCGAGTATTTTGTTTTGGTCGCTTTTATATCATTAAATTGAATATATATGTGTGTGTGTGTGTGTGTGTGTGTGCTTTACTATTTTACATATCTACCATATAATCCATAAATTAGGCCAGTGGGCCATTTTTTTAGAAATACGTTAAATCGTACGATTCATTCACTTTTTTTGCTGTTTTCAATAAGCTTTCTTTTGTATCTTGAATTTGGCAACTACGAGCTAAGAGTTTGTTGCCCTAATTACACTAAAATTGTGAAGGGTTCACTTGTTTGGAATTCAGTGTTCTTATGAAAATAACAAACACACAAAAAAATATGTGACAACTTGCGTTAAATAAATAGCAGTTATAGGCAATCAATGGGTATGGAAGGACAATCAGTAATTCTGTACCACACTATATGCAACAAATTTCACATTTAAAGACCTTGTGTCCTAATAATAAGAATACATTAATGAAATGAGAATTTTAATGTTTTAATGAAAGCAGATCAACTGGCTGTTGTTGGTTAAAATTCATGGTTTGGTCAAAGGGTCAACCCTTTCTACCACTTCTGATAATGTTTTTTTTCTTCTTTACTTGATACCTTCACGTTTACATATAAAGTGTGGGCGTGGACGTCAGTTAGTGTCCCCTTTTTTGGCGACACCTACATGTCACCCCAACGAAGTTTACACCAAACAAGGTTTTGTTTTATGAATTATGGGCGTGAATTTTATCCGATAATGGCCATTTTCCACACGTAGATTCCAGCTACTTACCAACGAGTTATAAACCCGAATGGAAAATTTATGGATTGTTGGCGCTGCTCTTAACCCTCCGTTTAGTTTAAATATCATATCAATATATTTTGTCAAGGTTTCACAAAACGACATTTTAGGTCAGAGTCTTGAGTTTTTCATAAATGCGTTGCTCCAAAAAAGCAAAAAAATAAACACTGATCAGCTAATGACCTCAATTACACTTCATACGTTCTTACAAAGTATTAATGAGTGTGCATGCGTATGTGTGCTTGTTCATTTAACTATTATAACTAGTACACATCAATATATTGCGGAACATATTGCGGTTTTTGTTGCTATTGTTGCTGTCTGGTTGTCTAGCATTCACTACGTCTGGGTGGCGTTTCGTTGAATTATGTAATTTTAAGAAATAAACAAAAACAAAAAACAAGTCAAAGTGTTGTCGTCGGTTATATCCGACCGTTTAATACCCTACACCGCTACAATTAGTTGAGTTGGATCAGTAATCGCGATGTATTGCCACATAAAAGTCTCTTCGTGTTATATGGTTATAGAGAATGGGGTTCTAAAAAATGGTAGGAACGAGTCCAAATTTGACACACTTTGTCAAGAATTTTAAGAATTGCAAATTTTTCGTTATGCGAAGGATATTGGGAGAAGTTCTAATATAGGACCAAACGTGTCCTTGTACCAAATTTTTTTAAAGTTCTATCTCAAAAAATGAACATTGCAGCTTGCACACAAATTTACATAGATAGACAAATGGACAGATATTTGGTTTAGAATGTCTATTTCGTACAACTAAAAATGGGTGTGGCATTTGCCGTTTATGCGTTACAAACACCACCACAAACTTAATATACCCTTTGCCACAAGTGGTGCAGGGTGCAATAATGACTAAATAAACCAGAGAAAGTAGCATACATCAGGAACGCATTGCATCCAGTCTTTGTATAATATTATATGTAACACAAATAAATGCTACATGCATACAATTCTAGCCAAGTCTCATTAATTTGAATGTAATACTTATAAATTAAAAACAAAACAAAAAAATATGAAAATAAAAAATGCGCTTTTGCATTAAAAAATTATGTGATTGTATGCGAGGCCTGTCCAATACGATGTTTGGACAACTTTACATATACGCACGGCCATAATAAAATAAATAGATTGCAGTCAAATCAAAAACTGAAAAATTAATGTGTTTACCGTGAGTGCCCATATATTCCATCCAACATAATATTGTAACATTCATGCTCGCGCATACACACACATGCTCTATATGTATGATGTGTGTTTCTATTTGACCAACTTTATAATGTAGAATTTATGTTGCCTGCTTTTGTCTTTGGTTGTTGCTGTTGCTGCTGCTTTTTATGTTATACTGTGTATGCTGATTTCATTTGTAGGTCGATTAGTTTGTTACATAAACTTTTTTCATTTGTTTATTATTATTATTGTTGTTGTTGTTGTTGTTGTTGTTGTTGTGTTTAATGTTTTGACCGTCACAATATCTAGCACAACTCATACACTGCGTACAACTTGTTCACAAAAAGATTATACAAAGATATGTACACACATACACACACACAGCCACACTTGCATCCATACTCACTTACTATGTATTACTTACGATTTTCCAACCGGGTCTACGGTAAGTACAACAAGTATTTTAAAGTCTTTGGTAGCTGAAGTAAATAATGTACAGATAACAACAACAAGCACAACAACTGAACATATATGCGTGTACAACGTTTAGGTACTTTACAGTTGTACATAAGAGCATACACATACATACAATATTATCTATTATCTATCAGCATATGTGTACAGATTGTGTGCTATGTTGCTAAGCGCGATTTTCTTCATAGTTATCTCTTGTTCGTATGTGATGCATGTACATAAATCTTATTGCTACGCCGTCTCAATTTGTCATTACTGCAATATCGAACATATTTTAAGCACATGTGATATATTCACTTGATACACATAAATGCGTTTTCAAGGGGTTATAGGTGCTTCTGTTTATTACAAAGTATGGGTACAAGTGCCTCAAAACGCAAAACAAATGGCATTTCATTGACATACTCGTGCGTTTTATATCTTTCGAACGCCTCATAGCACATTCAATGGAAGAGCTCACAAACGACGAATCCGTCGTAATGATCCGGTATTCTAGGTAAGCTAAGAGGCTATACTAACTCATTATTCGTCGCCGAACGCCTACAAATTAATGTCAATTAATATTCCATGAAAAATGATCCCTTGAACTTTTCAAAATGAATTCTTAGTGTGATATTTGTACAAGGCCATGATCGACCGTGTCATTAATAATTGAGGCGAAAAGCTCGATTACACTTCTCGTAAAGTAAAAATACAGTACTTAAATTTGTTGGTATTCCTTAATGCGATATTTCAATTAATGTCAAAGAATGATTAACGCGGTGTGTATGTAAATTCATGAACAAACAATTAAAAAAGGCATGCTTGGCTCAATGCACATTTTGGATACCCTGCATAATTGCGTGCGATTAGTGAAGGGCGTGGTTGCTTTCTTATATGAACAATTATTAAAGCGGTATGTTTGAACTCAAAAGATAAATACAGTACGAGTTATTGTAAATAGTGGGCGCGACAGTTTTTTGGTACTGCCTAGGATATGATGTTGTCAAGGGGTGTGTATTTTTTAAATATTCACTACATTGAATAAAGCAAGAACGACTTAATCGTTAGTATTTACGCGACAGACGGACTCTCAGATTGAGACACAAAAATAAGTTCACACTGGTGAGCAGGCTATAAAAAACTACTTAACCAATACAAACATATTTATTTTATGTACATATAGATATGCACGTGCATGCATGTAATATTACGTGTTCCCATTCCAATATTTCACTTTACAAGTGCAAGAGAATAATGTGATTACTGCCCAATTGTTGTTTATGCGATGTTATGTCCCCTGTTAATGGCGTGTATCGTACCGGAAAAATAAGACGTAAAAACTACCACAACAACAAACAAAAAAATCGAAACTTTACACGCAAAAGCAAAAAGCCCCCCACAAAAACTTCTGTACTTATATACACAATGAAAACCAACGCATGACATACCACGCATACACTTAGTCGCTTTTATAATTAACAATAGCAATAACAATACTAACAACAACAATAACGCGCCATAACATATTTGGTTATATTAAGCTGGTTGTAAATAATCATGTAAACAATAGTTAAGTGCCTGGGATTGGGACAATACAACAGCAACAGCTACAGCTACAGCAACAGCTACAGCAACAGCAACAGCAACAACAATCATAACCATAATCAATCCGCTCCCTCTCATCATACTATAATGTTGTATACTGTGCGTGCGCTCGTCTCTTTCTTAACATGTTATGATTGTAGTTGTTATTGTTAATGCTAGTGCGATAGTGAAGGTGGCGGCGGTGGTGGTGGTGTAGGGTATGATGATAATGAACTTGAAATTTTATTTTATTTATTTACATTTATTTTTTTCCACACAGCGCGCGATGGCGATGGCGTTGTGTGTGCATGTTCATATATATACAAAATACTATATCTCATATTATCATATATGCATGTATGTATGTATGCATGTACGTATGCATGTGTTAATATCAACATGATTTGATCTTTTTGTTGTTGTAATTATATTATTACGTACTGTCTGACGCGTCTATACATGTTGTCGAGGTGGGAAGCTAACCAAACATTAAACTAAACAGAATTGAACAAAATAACCGTGAATGAGAGGGCGAGTCAATGAGTCAGTGAGTGATTGAGTGATTGAGAGAATATACGAGTATGTAATATTATTTATTCATATATTGGGGTAGCTTTATTATTTTCTTTACAGACATACTGCTATGTTTGGATATTGTTTATATTGTAAAGTTGCTCTAGATTATCGTTTCGTATCATGTTTTAAATAGTTCATAATATCTTTCATTGTAGTTGTAGTGTTCACAAACATGTACGTACGAACGTATGTTTCTAAACTTTAAGCTTCAAGTATGAAAATCGTGACCAAATATTTGAATTTACAAAATGAACAATACGATAATGTTAGCAATAGAAAAACAGCGCTACCAACCGCTCTATCGGTATCACGTGTATATCTATAAACTAAGGGCATGTACTATAAAACAGCAACACTTTTACTTTCATTTTGCTTAAGCTTGGCTGTAATTTTCATAAAGCAGGCTTACAAGTAACATTTTATTTTCCGTGTTCAATATCAATTCACCTGCACTTTCATCTCACTCACAATCACCTAAAATCATACATTAGTGATGGGGGTATACTAAGTTTGTTCTTCCGTTTGCAACATCTAAAAGAAGGCGTCAGAGACCCTACAAAGTATATATATTCTTGTTCAGCGTCAAAAACTGAGTCGATTTAGACATGTATGTCCTTGTGTCCGTCTGTCTGTCTGTTGTTGGCATTCTCACGGTCGTAAATTTTGAGATATTGAACTGAAATTTCGTACAGACAAATCAAGTTTCTACACGCAGATTGCACTTTAAATGGGCAAAATCGGTTACGAGCCATGCCCACAATCGATAAAAATCTATTTATCTGCCACAAAAATTAAGCTCTAGACTTGAAATTTGGTACGCACATCTATAAATATTAGCTTCATCGATGTACCAAAAATGCGCGTATTAGGATTACAGACACGCCCACAATCAATGAAAATCGTTATATCTGCTACAAAAGTTGACCTAGAAACTTGAAATTTAGTACGCGTATACATAGTTATTCCATCCGCTGATATGCCAAAAATAGGCGTGGTGGGATTATAGACACGCTTACAATTTACAAAAAACCATATTCAACGTAAAAGTAGACTTCCATGCTGATACATAAGACATACACTATTAGAGGGCACAATATATATATATTTGCTACGCCCACCCTGTGGAGGTGGAGGGTATTTAAGATTTGGCCTAAGCCAAATTAAGCTTTCTTACTTGCTTATATTCAAATAGTACATGTTGTGATTATGAAAACGTTGAACTTTTCAAATCTTATCAGAAAATCACTTTCCTTCGCTGTCACCCTGAACGATTTAAGTGCAAGTTGAATGTATTGCATTGACATTCAGATATTTTTGGGTTCAAGAGACGCTCAATAGTAACACTGATTAACAAAAATTTGTGCACTTGTTTATTTGAAATCCGTTGAAATACATTTATTTGAAGATACATTTAAAAATAGCACAATTAATACAATTGCGATACATGAGGTTAGGTTTTATGTACTTTTTTACAGTATAAAAGAAGAGCAGAACCAAGCGAAAGGCTCAGTAGCAAAGCGAATTTCAAAGTGAGTGACGAATCAAATTTATAATAATTCAAAAGTGCGAAAAATATTTTGGAAAACTGAAAAAAAAGTAGTAGGTAAGAGAAGCGCTTCATATATACAAAGTACACATATCAAACACCCTGCACCGTTAAAAGGGTGTTTGTTCATTTTGATCATTGTTGTTGTTATACCGTGCACCGCCCTGTGGAAAAAGGAATATGAAGTTTATGCGGATGTTTGTAACTCCTAAACGGCAAGGGCCACACCCACCTTCAATTATACCGATCGATTCAGAATCAAAATCTGAATCGATTTAACCATGTCCGTCTGTCCTCTTGTTTGTCCATCTAAATTTGTGCAAGCATTTTTTGAGATATTTTGATAAAATTTGGTACAACGACATGAATTGGCCCAAAGGGAAACCCTATTGAAAATGAACCGGATCGGATCTCGCTTACATTGATATGAGGATGCAATTAACAATAATATAGGCTACGATTATTTTCCTTTAACCCAAGTGTTTCTAGACCTTTGAATTCGAATATGACCCCGTTTTGTCGTATCAGGTTTTGTAGGCTTTTGAAAATGGCTTTTTGAGTTAAAGTTCACTTTTTGAGGTAGCATAAAAACCTAACGCGATGTGAAAAAACGAAGGTCATATTCGGATTCAGCGGATCCAC
Organism: Ornithomya chloropus; assembly: GCA_963971445.1. Taxonomy (NCBI): domain Eukaryota; kingdom Metazoa; phylum Arthropoda; class Insecta; order Diptera; family Hippoboscidae; genus Ornithomya; species Ornithomya chloropus. Next base: position 25,132,887 of record OZ020532.1, read on the forward strand.
AAATATAACTTTTTACTTGTTACGTTTTTTAAACGGTTAAAGGGAGATCCGTTTTTTATAACACCCAACGATTCATTTTCTGAATCGATTTAACCTGTTCTGTCTGTTCATCTGCCTACTGATTAACCAGGTCAATTTGTGGGTAACTACAGGTCACATTTGAGATATTTCAATAAATTTTACTACACCGACATGTTTTGGTCCCTGATGAAAATAGGATAAATCGGATCATTTTTAGGTCCCATATACATCTAACGCGATAGGCGAGTTCTAATTATAGCTGAAAAAACTCTTTCACTTTACTCTTCAGCTCGATTTGAATCCGTGTTCCACACCCTGTAGCGTTCACGTCAATATATCTGCAATAATACAAATAGATAAGAATAAGATATTGTTACTAACACTATTCATTTTACAATAACTTAACAGACGCTTGGTAAGAACTTTCTCAAAAGTCGTGGCGCAAAATTCTAACGCAAGCAAAAAATACGTATAGTGTACATAAAAATTTCGTTTTTTAATTAAACGATCAGTGACCCTCCTCTTAAGAAGTACGTTCTTTGGTTTTATGCTAATTTTGGCGGTTATAATTTGTTATACACAACGACAAAAAGAAATGCCGATACCGGCACATTATAAATGCGTTGATTTATGCGCAATTTGTTTAAACCGTTTCTATGAGATTAGTTCGACTTTAGGAAACAACGCAAAAAACAATAAAAGTGAAAATTTCATTTGATTAGGATTGTCAAATAGTTGAGAGTGATGAACTAGTAATATTACCCGTGTCATCGATCTCCAAACGAATATTACGGTTTTTTCCATTTGTTACGTTCTCTTAGAGTATCCCCATCTTCGGCTTTTTCCGCCTTCCACAAAACATTCATAATTCCATATTCTAACGCGCAATAGAAAATTTCCAGAATAGTTACGTAGAACCCAAACGTTAGTGAACGAAAACATAATCCAGCGCTAAGCGCGCTGTAGACAATTAATAAATAGTTCATTGACTTGTTTCTTATAAATTTTTTCTCCATTATCATTATCATTATTGTTATTTTTATAACGCAGTCATTCAGGTGAAGATTCAGATGCTTTAAAGTGGAGTTTCGTTTTCGTTTCGCTTTCTCCCTTTCCCATAAACATACCAAATTGTATCCAATTCCATTGTTATGCTAATGACTATTACATCATTGCTTATATGTTACAAGCGATTCCATTCTATTGTTTGTATGGGCTACAAAATCGGAAGAATCACGGTCACTTTCGTTTCAAAAGAAATAAGAAGGAAGACTACAGAGAAAGATAGCTCCACTGCGCATTGATTTATCAAACAAAACAACAAATGAAGACACACGTTTCTTTGGAGTAGAAATTCCAAGAAAAAGGGAAATTTTATATTATTACGAATGAAAGAAAAGAAAAATTTATGCGATTCTAACTCATTTGAATTTTACTTAAAAATGGAGAAAAAAGAAAATTTATTAGATTTTTATCACACACACATAACACCTTCATGAAATTCTTAACACTATGGAAATTTTATGGAACAACTTTTTATTATTTACAACTAAACATTATCATAACTATGAATAGAAATGGAATAGATGGAATGGGTGCTATAGAAAAAAAACCAGTTCTTCAAACAGAGCCGCTAAGCAAGAAGTGTTTGATTGAACCAAATAAATTACAATTTTTTAATGGGATTTTTTGTTTGTTTGTTAAATATCGCCCATCAACAAACATTTGCCAAATTATGCGAATTTTAATTTGATTGGTGTACCAGCTTACACAATACATACATAATAGCCGTGCGTATCAGCATAACTATTAGTTCGGAATCATAAAATAAGCGTAACACACGAACTTACATTAATCACCATCCTCTCTAAGGTCACTTCGACTGTTGTGTAGGCTCTCAAAGTTATAAGCTGTTGCTACCAGCTTTTGGAAGTCCACGTTTTCTTAAATTAAAATCAAAGCATTTTTATTTTTATTGAACACACACACACACACAATTTCCTGATAGGCATTTATGGTATATTGAAGCGCTTTATATATATGTATATTGTGTTGTAAGTTGAGTCACTCATTTATCTTACTAACGAATACGTGTAATCTCCTTGAACAATTGAAAACAAGCAGAATCCAAAAACAGTACTTTTGGGATTTAATGAGTAGGAAATAGGAAAGTTGATGGATATGTTTGAGTTTGCTTTTTACAGGTTGTGATTACAAAAGACAAGATAAGATGAGCGAAATTAACATATATATGATAACGTGGCGTTTTTCTCAATTGTGTAGCTTCCGTCTTTCTTATGCAGTCTCATCTCCCTTGATTAGAACATTATATTAAAAATGTTCATCAAACATCTATTCGCATTGTAAGTGAACAATGTAGAGCCACACCTTTTTCATAAATATTCGCATACCAATACAAACTGCCATTAACTTCTAACAATTATCTAATGTTAGATTCTCAGCAAAGCGAAAAAACATTATTTTGAAGCAGATTTTAACTACGCAGCTTCTCGAACGCCGCCGTAGCAGCGATTATCCAATATTCTCTTTGGGTTCATTAAACTGCTACACGCACCTCTCGGTTTACATGATTTTTTCTTACATCTATTCAAAGTTCCATAATACGAACATTTTCGTATATGATGAATTGGTTTCTCAAACATGCTGCTCGCCTTGAATGTTGAGCGCGATATGAAGAAAAGATTCCTTAGTAAAAACAAGTAAAAATACCAAATTCTACTTAAATCAATGATGGAATACCTTCTAAATGTTGTCGTTACTGCAAGCCGCTCTGTAGATGAGTACGCCGTTTTAATGTTGTATCACTTTAAATTGGCACTTCCATCTTACACCAAAAAAATTAATTCGATAATTGTGGGCGTGTCTATTAATCGATCTCGCCTGTTGCCAACACAGACTCTTTGACAAAATTGCTTTTATGATTGCACTCTTTTTTTATTAGATGCATATTTTTCCTTTTTCTAAATCAATTTATCGTGTAAATGGAGAGTTGTGTATATGTGTAGTAGAGTGCCTGGGTGCTGCTCTCTCTTTCCAGTGAGTTTCCTCCTGTTCAAAAAGATGATCATTGCTTGGAAAAATCACGAATCAAGGCGAACTTCAATCATAAAGAAATTCTTGTTCCACTTCTTTGCATATTTGAAATGAAAATTGAAAGAGTTGTGAGATACGTGGAGCCATAGCCTATGGCAACCACGACAACACTAGCACTAGTTGATGTGCGTTATATTGAATTTGCCTTGGGCCCAATCTCATCACTTAAAATCACTGACTTTCGACATGGTCACAATCAATCAGTAACATTTTAGAGATCTATGTACTTTCCTATGCATTCGTTGAAGAATCTATGACCGTGGCAATGTTTCTATAGGAACCAATAGATCCATTGACATCGGCACAATATTTCAGGCCGATATATGAACAACAAATATGTAAAGTATACAAACATTTCGGTAAAGTAAATATACTTCTCTACTCAGGGTAGAGCGTGTGTTGTAAAAAAAAAATAAAGAAAAATCCACTGAACCGGGATGTTGCGGCTGTTCGTGATCATCGTTAGAAATATTAATCGCATAAAAAAGCCATTAGAAAAAATTTGTTTAGAAACCAGGCAGCCATAGCAACAGCAGCAGCAGTAAGTTGCTGTACAACTACAACAACGGCTCTAACAACATTCTATCTATTACTATATTTGATGTTCATGCACTCACTCGTAACAACTTTCGTGAATTTGTTAACACCAGTTCAAACAGTAGATGAAGATGGATTTATTCTTGCCCAAGTGGTCTGGTCTGGTCTGTTATGGCTTGCGCATTAATGCTTGGCAGTTTCCTACCATTATAAGCATTCAGCATTAGGAGAGATTTTAGAAAAAACAAGTCTTTCTAATTTGAAAACATTTTCTGTTTGCCATACCCAAGCTTTCATTATATTATGTAACTTTTACTGTAAATCTTAGTTAGAAAATGATAGTTGGAAATAATATGAATAAAAAAGTGAAAGAATGTTGTACAAAAAACAATGCGCAACACAGTGGGTTAGAAATACAAAAAGTGCTTAAAAGTCAAGATCTGTGATAATCAATTAAGCAAAGCATTGAACATCAGAGCGATCAGAGCGATCTTTTGTTGAATTTTAATCAGAAAGTTTTATTCGCCTTCATTTAAAACAAAAACGGGGGCGTGGCAGGTGTAAGATTCCACCCGCTGACAGTGCATGTATTGTGTGTCAAATTGCAAGTTGGATTCTACACCAAGAAGAGTTTTTAAAATATTAATTTCATAGGTGAATTTTTGCGGCCGCTAGGTATATTTTTGTAAAGTGTGGGCGTAGTTCTAAAGCGATTTCGCCCTATTTAAATAGCGTCTCGCCCGCAGAAACTAGTAATATTTGACCAAAATTAAGGCTCAATATCTGAATATATATTTATGTGAAAATACTAACATCAGACAGACACACGGTCACACAAACGGACATGTCTAGAATCGGCGCAGATTTTGATACAAATCAAGAATATATTACGCAACCTTTTAGATGTTAGAATACTCCCATCATAAGTGGAGCATATGGTGAAGGTTTTCATTAAACATTCATGGGAACTAAATGAAGAAGGAAAATGTCTCTCCGAGCATTCCACACAACATTCTATCTCCTTAAACAGTACTTTCACAAACTACGATCTAAAGATCCGCAACGAGGCAAATTTATGTAAATTTTCATACGAAAACTCAACTCGAACAACTTAATACACGTAATATTCTGTGATGCTATGGTTGTACTGAGTGCTAACTATTTTTACAAATCTTATCAGTTGGAATAATAAAAAAGCACTAAAACAAAAACACACACAAGACATAGGAACATTTATTCAATTACAACATTTCTGACCTGCCTTAACCAGCAAGTGTTGTAATCTGTTGTAAAGAACAAATAGGAAAAAGTCAACAATATATAATACAAACAAAACGCCACTTACTACTTATAGTCAGACAGATATAGAGAAAGCACGTGATATAGAAACAGAGAGAGTGAGAGATAGAATATATTTCAGGCTCTGACGAAGAGATGACAAGGCAAGCTTTAGGCAGCATTTGTACATGCAATAATATTGTATTACAAGCCCTGCGAGGGTTAACATACATATGTAAACAAACACAAATGTACACACTTAACATACCTTTCCCCGGATTCAAGTTTCAGAAAACCATCAATCATATGTTATCAGTAAATTTAATTCATAATTACGTGTATAGATGCGATATATCTGTGCCGTCCACCAAGTGTCTGATTTTTTTTGCTCTTGAACTCTAAATTAATTTTTTTTAAATATCATCTTGTGGAAATGTTTCGTAGCTTTTTCAAAGTCAAACTCGGATAAATTTTTATAAAAATTCTTTACCTACACCAGCTATAAATGACTGTATATGTACATAAATGATAATTGTTTAGGCGGTCACTCCATTTGAGGGATCCGTAAACTCTTGTGCGTCCGATGATTAGATTTTGAATTGAATACTATTTCACGGCCTAGACATGATGCTTATTAGAAGCACTTTGAAGAGCGAAAAGGGATGAAGAAATCAAGTAAGATGCGATGTCTTAGTGAAAGCTACATTTTTCTAAGGCTAAATTGGACATGACACACATTTATAACACATGGACATTGTTAAATCGATTCAGGTTTTCTTTTAATATGTATATGCATATACTTCGTAGCGTCTCTAAAGCCTTCTTCTGGGTATAGCAAGCAGAATGTCAAACTGGTACACCACCCTTCTCACTTGGAAGGTATAACAAGAACCAAAAACAAGTAAAGAAGTTATATTTGGTCTAAACCAAATCTTGAATGACTCCCACCTTAGATCTCTAATATAACATTGATGCTTACAAATTACAAGCGTGGTCTTAATGTGAATTATACAACCCATGTTATTCACTATTCACTATTTTAACCAGAAACAGATTTTATCTAATTTCAATGCCAAACTGCATGCATGAACTGCCAATATATCTGCCAAGTTTGGAATCGACATCTCTATTTTTACGAGAGAATGGGGAGAATGTTTGCCCCAGACAGGCACATATGCGGATAGAGAGACATGACTAAATCTGCTTGGATTTCGACCTCCGACGCTTCCTTTTGAGTGTTATAAAAGTATTGGGTACCAAGGCAAAAAAAGTAACCCTTATATATGCACTTATAGACAATATGTAATAAAAAAAGGTACTCCACTCAATACTTGTGTGTTATCCATTCATTTTTTTGTATACATTGTACGAACTGTAAAATAATTCTCGGTCGGTTTATGAATGTGATAGCATTTAATGAAAGGTTTGCGGGTTCATAATTCACTCTTACTTCTCTTCAAGTTGTCGAATAAATCTTTCGCCTTTTACTAAAGATTTCCGTGGAGAGGAGTATAACTAAGGAGTTTATAACAAATTTTTTATAAGAAGCCTTGACTTTTCGGTCGGGGCTATTTAAAATGAATTTCATAATTAGATGTAAACATTCGAACACAAGAGAACCTGATTGCATGCACTCTCTGTAACATTTATAACAAATGAAACACGTATTTCTAGGTTAAACCTATAAATGAGATAACTGAACATGACTGGCATGAAAGGCATATAAAATGCCATGCCTCAGGTTCAATGTCTGATAATTCTATAATGAGTTGATATTCAATACATATACGCATATGATTACTTCAGTCGTTGTCATTAAAAATATTGCATCATTTTATAAGTAATAACGTTCGAGAATTGTGGAAAAAACAATGACCAAAAATGAATCTTAATACACAAGTTAATGGAAACACACCGCGTTCGAGTAGAGGAAATGAATGAATGTTTACGGGTTCACCTGTTTTCTTTCCTCCTCCCCCTCCCATCATCGTTTTCAGTGTCGTTCATTTGCATTAAGTCGATATTAATTACACTAAGAATCCATCGTACACAGTTTAGGCCAAATCGAAAGGCGGTGTGCTTGGCTAACTTTATTTTAAGCGGTGTAGAATATTCTACAGTCTTGCTTACGTGTTATAGAATTTCATTTATTTTTCTCCTTTTTGCATGCATTGTATAATATATGTAATAATAACAAAACACTGGTAAACAAGTCACTCACATGTGGCTTTGGCCAAATTTGGGTCACCCACCATCGCTGCTTATTAAAAGTGACTTTATGAAATGTTATTGCGCATGCTTCTCGAACTTGTGCCTTAGGCGTAGTAAACAATGTGATGGATACAAACAAAATTAATTGACTACATCCATTTATAGTTTAATTGCCGAATGCAGCTGATAGGCGTTAGTAAACGTTGCATTGAAATGTGCATGCACCCGAAGCGGTATATAACAATAAAACAACACACACGTTGGGGTGATGGTTACGGTGACTGTGACAATGACTTTCAAAATATATTCAATAACAATAATAAAAACAATAAACGTAAAATATAAAGAATGAGAGCAGAGAATGAGAAAAAAGTGTTCACTTTCAGGTACAAAAATAAATTTGCACACACATGCAAACAATACCTACTCATGCATATAATAAATAATCGCCAATTTATGAAGCTAATTATTATTGTTGTTGTTGTATTTAAGTTGTGTTATTTTTATAATATTAACGGATTTCATTTCTGCTCTGCTGCGTCTCTCTCTCTCACTCACTCTATGTCTTTCTCGAAAAGTGTGAATGACTTGTTAAGTCTAGCAGCGCAAGATTAACGGTTTCAGTTCAATTCCCCCTTTTTTGCGTATTAACTAAATCGTTTTGTCACGCTTTGTGCTTAACAAAACAACATTACCTTGCCAATCGTCACGTCACGTCATTATTCATTCATCATAAATCTACACGCGCATACACATATTATTATTCATTAAATAGTAAAATATATGTTATTGTAATGAATGAAAAGTATTTGTATAGCCCCCTTCGCCATAAGATGAGGGAGAGAGTTTGGAGCACCCAAAATGAGGCGTCAGAGCCCCTACAAAACCTATATATCGGCATCAAAATCTAAGTCGATCTATACGTGTCCGTCTGTGTGTCTGTTGTTTCATACATCAGTATACAGTTTTATACGCAATATCGTTCAAGAGTATTGGCAAGTATTTGCCATTTGTTTGCCACAAGAATTGAGCTATGTTAGGATTACAATTTGGTAGAATATTTATAATTATCCCACCTGTCGATGTGCTAAAAATGGGCAACAGGCGTGAGTATTGTCCTGATTGTCAACTTAAACAAAGTAACTAATATCAAAAACTATTCAGGACACAAAAAAAAACATTATATCTTCAGTAAAATTGATGTCCAAATTCTAAGTCCGGGTTTATTTTTTTCTATGTTGTACGGGTTTTGAGTTATGCTACCTAGAAAAGTGGTATTATTGTCCACAATACAATTTTCAAACGAACGTAACAAGCAAACAAAACACGATCGAGAATAACGGATTGTTTATTTAGATTCAGCACCCCAAGTGTATATTATACAATAATTGTTTGCTCTGCCTAGAACATTTTTTCACTTTCTTAACCTGCATAATACGCACTTCTTTAAAAAGAGTTATCACACAATGAGGTGTCGTCTCCCTTGCATCTACCAAAATAGGGGCCTCAGATATCTTGTTTTATAACAAAAAGCTCAGTTGACCTAGTCCTGTGGGTTGCCAGAGGCGTTTCTTAGCCTAAGCCATCTAAAAAAACATATACGCTGTAGCTTTTTTGCTTGAACGAAAGAGACACAACAAAATAAAACGCGCGTCCACAGAAATGAAAAGTCAATAACCGATAATGTTAGCGGGAGATGGTGCTCTTTCTCTTTACAATTGTGTTACGCGTTGTTATTTGACACCCTAAAGGTGCGCGCTTTATATGTATATATTTATGTAGAATGCACATTGTGTAGGTATTACGGTATTAATAGGCGTGAGTCATTTTTATACCCGCTATCATATGTATGAGAGGGTATACTATACTTTGTTTGTTTACAACGCCCAGAAGAAGGCGTCGGAGATACCACAAAGTACATGAATTATGAATCAGAATTGAGTGCAGAGTCGAACTAGTATGTTTGTCTATCCGTCTGTTCTTGTGGTAATCACTCTCCTCGCCACAAAAATTGAGATATTGATTCCTAATTTGGCAGAAGTGTTGGTAGTTTTCATACGCAGGCTGGAATTGAAATTGGGCAAATGATACGCCCATAGTACGATTAAAACTGAAAAAGGAGCATTTCTTTAATTTTTTTTGTATTATTAATAAAATAAAGAAAATACATATATTAACACAAATATAGTCCTTACTGGTGCATCGATGATGGTATCCAAGATTTGGTCTTAGCGAAATACAGCTTTTCATACCCTCCACATAAGATGGGAACGGACGACGTTTATCATTCCATTGCCACGTCCACCGTCTGTATGTATGTGGGAAGGGAATTCACCCGTTACATAAATGTATTTATACATATATATTATGCTTTTCCAATATAAAATGGTGCACAAATTATTCCATCTCTTGTTTAAGCTTCTGATAGATTTAAAATTACTTAAAATTTTAACGTACTTCTTATTCCATTTCAGGTCTACTATGATAATATCCATGTTGGTTTTATTGGCCATCGCCATAACTTTATTCACATATTTGAACATTAAACCAATTAAGAATTTCTACCACACACACATTAAACCGAAAATCATTACAAATATAATGCACAAGACTTTGCAAAACGCAAAAGTGTCCCAACTGGTGTCGCCGTCAACAAGTGATTGTTACCATGCCCGGGAAATACAACCGAAATGTTTATGGAGTATGCCGGGCCCTAAACCATTGCCTCTAATAGGCACCAAATGGGTTTTATGGGTATATTTTTGGAAATACAAACTCTCAAAAATGCACGAAGTATACAAAGGTAAGGAAGCAAAAAAGTACGAGTAAACATTTTACGGTCGGCCAAGTCTGACCATTTAATGCCCTACACCACCTATCCAATTGCGCAGCAATACAAATGGAAGAACTAATTTAGTCTTATCACTAAACGAGACTTGGGGAAAAATCTTTATTGGGAGAGAGGGAACGTAAATTGTCCGAACCGGTTCAAAATTGGAACACAAAAATTTTACACTAAGGGGGAGTTAAATCTTCCAATTTTCGTTGACAAAAACTGAAAATTGTAACTGTTTGCCCTGTATTGCTTCGCTGCAGAAAAAGGTATCATTTGAGAAAATGTTTCCATATAATGCTCGGGTTCATCTTTATAAACTTCTTTCGAGATAAGGACTGGTTTAGAAATAGGGCATATAGAGGAAGGCGTTCTAAAAATGTCTACTTTTCAAACAAACAAATCAATAAAAAAACATCTGCACAACTTTAATACTCATAGCACAAGTGATGTAGGGCATAAATATTGATATATGGTCTACAAAATAGAAAAACATGTATTTATGTGTCCATAGATTTCAATCGTAAATACGGAGATATCGTGTTGGAAGTGTCACCCAATGGTATACCGATAGTGCATTTATTCAATAAACACGACTTAGAGAAAGTGTTAAAATATCCTGGTAAATATCCACTAAGACCTCCAACGGAAATTGTTGTGGCCTACAGACTTTCAAGACCGGATCGTTACGCCAGCACGGGTATAGTTAATGAGTAAGTAAGAAGAAAGTAGACGGCATTAATTTTGACTAATCGATTTTGTATTAGACAGGGTCCTACTTGGCAAAAACTGCGTTCCTCTTTAACTGCCTCTATTACCTCCCCGAGGGTTCTACAAAACTTTTTACCCGCCTTGAATTGCATTTGTGATGATTTCTTGGATCTGGTAAGAAAACGGCGGAATCCACAGACAAACGAAGTGAGTAATTTCGAAGATCTAGCCAATCTTTTGGGATTGGAGGCTGTTTGCCTGTTAATGTTGGGACGTCGTATGGGATTTCTAGCTGCAGACACTGAGCAACCGGAAAAAATTAAACAATTAGCGGCAGCTGTAAAGCAATTGTTCATTTCGCAACGGGACTCTTATTATGGATCCAATTTGTGGAAATATTTACCGACGAACACTTATCGAAAATTTGCAAAAGCTGAAGAAATCATCTACAAGTAAGTTTTCATTCATTGTTCTCCAATTTTCGTTAGTCTCTTCAATCAGAAAGAAAAAATGAAAAACCTCTTAAGAAATTTAGAAAATAACTTCTTAGTTCATAAACAGTGTCATCTCGGAGATGATGGAACAAACTTTGGCTGAGAATGAAGCCAACAAAGGAGCTATGCACCTAGACGACGATGATGATACTTTACGTAGCATCTTTTTAAACATATTAGATTTGAAGGATTTGGATTTGCGTGATAAAAAATCTGCTATAATTGATTTCATTGCAGCTGGCATAGAAACGGTTAGTACAGAATTGTAATAAAAAGTTAACCATTCAAGAAATTCATATTGCTGGTGATTCTTCCCCTCTTTAGTTGGCGCATACGTTATTGTTCGTTTTAAGTACGGTGACCAGTGATAAAAAGGCCGTTGAGAAGATTGTAAAAGAATTTACTGACTATCAGGATAGTATTATATTGCAGGATGCTTTTTCAAAAGCCATGTTTACTAAGGCCTGCATTCAAGAATCATATCGCCTAAGGCCGACAGCATTTTGTGTGGCTAGAATTTTAGAGGAAGATATGCAATTGTCAGAGTATAGCCTGAAAGCAGGGGTAATTTTTTCTGCAATTATCTCTTCACATATTCCTTTGGTCTAAATATCAATTTCTTACATACAGACCGTCGTTATTTGCCAAACGATGGTAGCCTGCCATAAAGACAGCAACTTCACAAAGGCTCAGCACTTTCATCCCGAACGTTGGTTGGATCGCGATGGTAACTTTTGTATAAATATTGAGAGCTCAAGCCTGGTTGTACCGTTCGGTATAGGAAAGCGTACATGTCCCGGAAAACGATTCGTAGAAATGGAGATTGTTTTGCTACTTGCCAAAGTACGTGTAACTGTTTATGTAATATTCAACTTCACCTAGTGACACTCCCCCTCAACTAAACTTTATTCTTATTAGATACTGTTAACATTCGATATCACCTTTATTAAACCACTAGAAACTGAATGCGAGTTTCTGTTGGCGCCTAAAATGCCCCTAAGTTTAATAATGCGCGATCGTGTATTTGAAAATAAACCCACCACTTCCATAACAACAGCAACAGCAACACTACAATGCAGTAAATAAAACCACGGAAACAGAAAAGTATTTTTCCACGCCATACACAACACTTTAACGGAGTTGCCGTGTGTGGCATCAATATGTATATATTTTTAAGTGCAAGTTTTAGTGTGTAAAAAACAATCGCATTAGCTTAAATTCTAACTTTTATTAACGATTATAATAATTAATAATAATTTGTATTTGTAAGTAGCTTCATTTGTTTTTATTTTACGTATGTATATATGAAAGTAACAAAAGACTGGTTCTCACTCTTCTTGTTAAAAATTTATATGACAGAAGAATTAAATGTAAAACGCATACAAAATGTGAAAAAAGTTGTGTTTAAAATTTCATTCATTAGAAACGATATAAAAGTAAGAGATGTTAGCTATTCGCCCAGTTTAAGGCGCAGAGATTTGTTACCGCTCTGAGATCGATTTTTTGTTTGCTCTCTGTTGGCTGTGCATTTTTTTTTTTTAAAGAAAGAAATGAGAATCTTAAGCATCAATTTTTCACTTACTTTTCAATTTGCGCAATAAATGCGGTGCTATTCCGTAACACCCAGAGGGAAGCATCGGAGACTCTACGACCTCAGCAGCTAAACCCGCCTATACTAAGACACGTCCGTCCGTTATTGGAATTTTTAGAGGTTCTTTGTTGATACGAAATACAAAGACTATAGAGGGCATAACTTTTTTACTACATAGTGATTCGTTTTCGAAAATTGACTTGGTGCAGTTAATTATCATGCAAAGCAACTCTTCCTCATCAACTTTTCTGAAAGAATATTATGAATAGTGAAATTTCCCCAAACAAAGTCTGCCCTAATAATAGGACGTAAATGGTGATATGGAAACAGGTTCTAAAAATGGTCTGTTTTGATCCATTTTCAATAGCGATTAATTTTAAACATGTTCTTCTACCAAATTTCATCCAAATTTGCCAAAAATTCGATGTAATGCTTAAAAACTCATGCTAAAGAACGGACGCACAAACATTCTGATTTCCATCGACTTAATAAAAGATGGATTTCTCTACAGCTGTTTAGGAGTGCCACAAGTGGTGCAGGATCAGCTAATCAATTTAATCTACAATACATAACGGCAACACCACTTTTGGGAGTATTTTCACAGTTAACGGAAAGTGTTGGATAACGTAAATAAGGTAAAATTATGAAGCTAAGCTTTAAGAGCTTTCCTTGTGTAAAGCCCAAAGTTGAATTTATCTCTCCTTCTATTTCGCTCTCTCGTTATAAAATTTATAAAATAGAATGCCAGCTGCCCGATGCTTTGGTTGTATTGGAACACTTATGCCTGAAAGCTACAGAAAGAGAGTCAAAAAGCTATCGTTAAAGGCGTCATATTAGCCGAACGGGGAATATTTATGCATAGGTAAAGTTTTATTAAGCTCTTCTTGAAATTGAAAAAAGACGCCAAACGAGTGTGGTTAAAGAATAGAGGAAATCAGTGTAAAATTGTGACTGCAGGAGAGTACGCGTGCTGTCGGATAAAGAGTGCTTTAGCTGTGTGTTGTTACAAATAATTAAGAAAAAGCAAAAGTATTTGTTTTGTTTCAGTAACGTAAAATTGTCTCCGAAATCTTAAATGAAACTAACGTGAAATCTAATCAGCCAGAGCACCACAATACAAATCTAAACATCCATCATCATCATTATCATCAGTAATCTCATAACAACAAAAATGTGTGTACATAATCAGTAACCGTTTGATTTATTTAAGTATGCATTGTCTAAATGAAAATGTGTACGTGAACTGAGTTTTGTTTTATCATCAAACGAAAACCAGTTTTAACGCTTTCAAATTCTAACAAGAATGCACCTATTTTCAGTTTTGATGATGTTTGGGAAATGAACTGAAATTGTAATAAAAAAAAAAAATGCAAAAACAACAACAACAACAATTTCAATACAATTTAAGGGTGTGCGTGTACGGTATATGCGCATGTGTGCTGGAGAATAAATAATTAACAAACAGCAAGCAACAGTTGTGCAAATTGATTTATTGTTGTTGCTATTGTTGTTCTAAAACACCGCATCACATATACGCACACACGTGTGCATGCCTAGCAAACGACTACTATACTAAGCAACTGTGGTGGGCTATATGGTACAGTAATGTGCGAATTAAAACCGCATCCAGTTCATATTAAGATAATTGTTAGAATTTAAAAATATTTGAAAAAAAAAAGAAGTTTATGTTGTTGTTGTTTTTGTTGTTGTTACACTTGCACTACGAGTAATTTAAACAATTTTTAATGAACCTCCTGATTGAGTTTCAACTAATGTGTACAGCATTGAAAATGCTTCATAATCAACCACAAAAATTACAGAAAAACATTAAAATAATTTCTAATAAACAATTATTCAATGATTCATATGTGAATAACTCTCTTAATGTATTATTAAGCTTCGTAATTATTGTTTTTTATTTTTTTATAAATACTGGTCATTTATTTAATTATATACAATAGCAAAGTAGTGCCCAGCTATGTACAGAGTATCAAACACGTTACTGCACAAATATTACCCAACTTACTAATAAGAAGCGTGCAAGGTAGGGATTGCCCTTCAATGAAGGTTATCGTCTGCCCACTATTTCACATACCAACTTAGGTAGCACCACGAGTTTGTTGTTTGTTATTCCCTCCATATAAAATGGGAGGTACACTAAGTTTGTCATTCTATTTGGCACATTTGAGAGGAGGCGTCAGAGCCCTTACTGCCTGTTGTTGGTATCCATTTGGGCCGAAAGTTTTGAGATATTGAACTAAAATTTTGTAAATATACTTGTAGATCTAAGCGCAGGTCGATCTTTTAATAATGCAAAAATCGTTCAAGAGCCACGCCCACAATCGACACTATCTATTTATATGTCACAAAAATTGGGCTATGAAGTTGGAATTTGTCAAACATATGTATCATCAGGCCAATCGTAGATGTTCCAAAATATAACAGACACACCCATAATTTACGAAAAACCGTACTCAACGTAAAACTCGAATTGCAAGCAAGTCATGTACCTGCCACGCCCACCGTTTATATGTAGATGTGGAGGGTATTTAAGATTGGGCTTAAGCCAAATTTAATTTTCTTACTTGCTTTGTTTTTCATTTGTTTTGTTGCAATTTGAGCTGCGCTGTGAGGACATTAAAAATTGGCGCGATTTTTATTTAATACAATACAAAATCACAACCAGAACGTACCTTAGTGCGAATATGACGACACCCGGACAAATGCCCATCTTCGCATATTTAATTAAATCATAAGCGTTTTATGACCATGGCAGGTTAAGTTCATTCTGTGGAAATGTACATATGCATGTATGTAAAGATTTTTTAGGTGCGCTATAACTAGAATACGCTTTCGCAATACAAAGTACGAGGTATAAGAACAAGTTTTTGAACCGCACATAAAATTCATTCAAGATTTCATTAAATTTACAAATGATTCATACAATGATGAATTAAGAGGAAGTACACCTGCCACAGTTTGCTTAGTCGAATCACGACTCTACAATATAATCATAGCATCATAATCAAAACACCGCATGCATCGTAAGAAAAGTTGGCAAAAATTTTAAAACGAGAAAAAAAAGTTTTATTATAAACAAGTAAGAAAACTAAATTTGGCTTAGGCCAAATCTTAAATACCCTCCACCTCCACAACGGTGGGCGTGGCAAATATATATATATATTGCGCCCTCTAATAGTGTATACGTGTATACCTCTTATGTATTAGCATGAAAGTCTACTTTTACGTTGAATATGGTTTTTTGTAAATTGTAGGCGTGTATATTATCCGACAACGCCCATTTTTGGCATATAATTTTCAAGTTCATAGGTCAATTTTTGTGGCAGATATAAAGGTTTTTATTAATTGTGCGCGTGTCTGTAATCCGAATACGCCCATTTTTGGCATATCGATGAAGCTAATATTTATAGATGTGCGTCCCAAATTTCAAGTTTATAGCTCAATTTTTGTGGCAGATAAATAGTTTTATGTCGATTGTAGGCGTGGCTCTTGACCGATTTTGCCCATTTTAAATAGTGATCTGCGTGCAAAAACTAAAAGTGCCTGTACAATATCCCAAAATTTACGCCCATGAGAGTGCCAACAACAGACGAACACACGGAAACGCGGACATACATTTCTAAGTCGACTCAGTTTTTGATGCTGATCTAGAATATACATACTTTTTAGGGTCTCTGACGCCTCCTTCTTGGTGTTGCAAAAGGAAGAATAAACGTAGTATACCCTCATCACTGAGGTGGAGGGTATAAAAAGAGGGAGAAGGAAAAAGTCTCTTAAAAGTAGAAATATGCGTCGATTATTGGAAAAACAGGCTGGCCTTAATAGTTGTTCGACTTGTCGCAGCATAGTTATGCTATTATGTATAATTTTATTGTGTAGTTTAGACTAAAGGGGACCCTCTTATTATATATATTATACTGATCAATGCCGAATTATCCGAATTAGCCGAATTAGGAATACCCGCCACCTTCGCAACACAACCCTCTAATCATTTCTTAACCAAATGTTATAAGTAAAATATAAAAAATATTTAAAACATTGCTCCACTTCAAATTTGTGTTTGGGCGGGTTTGCTTAATTTCAATACCAAGTTTTGAATACTTTTTTGTGGGCGTTGCAAGCGTTTCGACACATTGATATATAATTTCTAAATTTTGAGATATTAAGCTGAAATTTTATACAGACACACATCACTATTTAAAGTGGGAAAGGGGCACGCCCACAATCGACATAAAACTATTTATCTGCCATAAAATTTGAGCTATGAAGTTGGATTTTGGTACGCGTATACATCCCATCATCGATGTGCCAAATCATATACCTGTCGCGCTTACCTTTTGTATGTAGAGGTGGAAGGTATTTGAGATTTGGCCTCAACCAAATGTATTTTCGTACTTGTTTTTTTTTTTATTAGCGCAATAACACACGCTTCCGATGGTCACAACGTAACTTTATACCATCAACCATATACTACTCAAGATTTCAGGCCAATCAAACATTTTATACGTACATGGAATGTACCTGGAGTAAAGTCAATAATATCTGCAGTTCATTTAAGAAATGATTACAATGTATTTTATATTAGACACAGAAATTATAAAAAACGTATCATCGTGCAAAATACTATCAGCACGTGATGTCATTTAAACGCGATAAAAACATTGCAGAGAACAACAAACACTCTCTGACTTATGAATTGTGTTTAGTGTGATTTTCAATAACAAGTAAATAATTAACAAAAAACGATAATAAACAATATTTTTGTTTATAAACTATTGTTGGGTAGACGGAAACCGGTTCAAATGTACGCTGAGTTTATAGTCAACCAAAACGTAGTTAGAGCGTATTGTTGGTTGACCTCTTTTGAAGCGAAAAGAAACCCATTCAAGGTACTCAGCTCTCGCCTGGAATGCAGTTGTTAGTTGTTGTTGTATTTTATGATCTGTTAGTAAACAAACTTCTACCGCTCCGTACAGTTGTACAGTTGCGATTATTGACCTCTTTTTCTCATTCCACCACTACGTCACAGTTTGTGCTGCGGATTGGCTTTCTATACCCCACCTTTCTGCTTGCTTAAGGTATTTTTGTTGTTTAGGGGGAGAGTCAGAGAACAAGTTTCTTTGCTTCCTTTTAAGAATTAAACAACGAAACCAGTTCAGATTAGATTTGCGCACAAAATAAAATGTAAACAAACTTTTACACATTTCTGTAACTGGTTCCAAAAGTAGATTCAATGTGCCAACCCGTCAACCGGCGTGACAACACTCAGTTACTGAAGTTGGTAGCAGAGGCGGTACTACACGAATTTACCAATAGCGTTTGCAACGCCCCGCTGCCACTGTAACGTTCAGATGAAATTTCGCCTAGATATTCTTAATGTGTATGTGGGGGGGTTTGGACAAGATCCTATTTATAAGACTTATTCCTTAGTACAATTTTTCTTATACGAAAAACTTGTCACGCGCTTAATAAGATAACATTTGCTTGCATGGTCTGAAACTTAAATTAATCGATTCCTTAGACAGTGAAATACTTACAAAGAAGACCATTTCCAGTGTGACCCATGCCAAGTGTGCACGTTTTTGTTGCATATATATATTGACGATTACGCTTTCGCTTGGGGAAAGCTGTTAACGCTCACACACTCAATCTCATAAAGCGAAGCGATTGTTCAAAGTTAAGACCACTCCTTACATGTGTTAAAGAATAGTTTAGGCATTCTTTGCGCCCAGCCTTTATTGCGTCAGTCATAATGCTTTAGCCTGAACGTGTACTTAATTTTAAAGCAAGCGAGAAAACTAAACTTGGTTTAAGTCAAGGCAACGCCTTTAGTAGCTAAATTTTTGTGGCTGATGGAATTATGCACGTGGCACTTGGGCTATTAAACCTACGTGAATGAGGAATGTACGTGCAAAATTATACTTCAATATCTCAAACAAAATTGAGGTACGCGGCTAGATCGATAAGAGATTTTGATGCTAATCAAGAATATGCACCTTGTAGGGTCTCTGATGCGTCCTTCTGGGTGCTGCAAACGGAAAAATCAAACTTATTCTATTATGAGAAGACTCTTATAATTGTGGGTATAAAGCCTATTTCGTTTCCTAGCAATCAACTTGCAACTTACTCTCACTTGTTAGTTAATGTATTGTAGTTTTTTAATATGATTGAAAGCTTCCAAAGCGCCCACTAGATTGGAGTATATATCAGCAGAATATATTTCACGTTTTATATTTCCTTTAGTAAATTACATCACCATCATCATCATTACCAGGTATGTGCCTGCCGTATAACGTATTTCACATAGAATCAACGAAACCTTAAAAGTAATTCTTCTTCTGTGTATAGTCTGCACAGTGCTTGTAAGAAACTTTAGTTCATTAAACTTTCGTTGATGTTTACTGTTGCAATTAATTAGCTACTTAAACTAAACCGAATCCAATTCATTGTGGAGGTGTGTGGTAAGAGGAAAGTGTAAACAATTAATCCAACCTTAGAAACACAATACATCAGCTAAGAAATGTAGAAATAATTGCACCGAGTAACATGCTGCAACCTTGACACTCTTCGCACATTTAGTGCGTGCCATCTTAGCATTATTGAAACAAATTTAACCAACATTTATTCGTATAACTAAACCTAAAAAACTAGAAAAGCAATGAGAGCGAGGAAAGGAGGAAGAGTCATTTATGCCACTGATATGTTGTAATGAATTATTTCCAGAAAAGCAAGTGCTCCTTTGTCTTCTCAATAAGCTGTTAGCTGTAACCATTGCTAGGTTTTATAATGAATTATTTAAAGTCCATAGGTACTTGAAATGCGTTCAGTTTGAACATATATTCTGTTACGTACACTACAGTAGATGTAATGTGAGTTTATATTTACTTTAGAAATTTCTCGCGTGGAAATGTCTCCAGCTGACGAATCATCTTATAGTGAGGGTCCCACCAAAAAGGCTTCCTACACTCTGCTATTTCTTAAACTCATTGAGTTGGTAAGCATTCATTCGTTCATTTGTTCATTGGAGTTATATTGTGTGCATTTATTTAATTAATCTTCAATTAATGTCAATTGTATTTTTAGTGTCTCATCATTTGTTGTATTGGTTTAATTGATGAGCCGGCTTCTAATTCACAATTACGTATTTTTATAACGCCGCGTGTTTCGGCTTTATGTTACGTAACCTTTGGCTGTTTGCTAATTTACACAGTCATTTATTTAATTATGGCTTTATTCGGTGATGTGTAAGTCGTGACTGGATATGTGCTTTTAATTTATTGAGAACAAAAGATTTGATTGTACATTTTAGGTCGCCTTGGCGCATTAACGCCTTTTGGTCATTGACCGCATTTACGCTGTGTTTAGCGTCGACGGCATTATTGTTCCGTGATTGGTCCAACACCAAGGAGCGTAATTATTGGCACCCGAATATGCAACGTCTCGACTTAGTATTGGCTACCGCGTCTGTAGCTCTGGTCACTTCCGTTTTATTCATTATCGATTTGCTGGCTACCTTGCGTTTTGGCATAAATGGTGACTTGGAATAATAGCAGTATGCATCGCAATGCTGTACAAAGTTTGGCAACACTTATGCCAACCAAACCCTGTACCACAATATACTAATGGATAATTTTATTAGATTTATGTCTTAGATAAAAATGTAGTTGACCATTTTTTTAATGAATGTTTATACAGATGTTACCGAAATTATATATTAGCACTGTAATATTTACAGTATGTTTACACCCTCCGCATAAGATGTGGAGTATACTAAGTTCCTTCTTCCGTTTGCAACACCCAGAAGTAGGCGTCAGAGGCTCTACATATATATATATTCTTGATCAGCATCAAAAACTGAATTGATTTAGACATGTGTGTCCGTGTCCGTATGTCCGTCGCCGTTGGCATTCTCACGGGCTTAATTTTTTGAGATATTGAGCTGAAATTTTGTACAGGCACTTTTACTTTTTGCACGCAGATCGCTATATAAAATGGGAAAAATCGGTCTAGAGCCACGCCCACAATCGACTAAAACATATACATACAATTGACTTATAAACTCTAAATTTCGTATTTATGATTATCCCATCCATCGATGTGCCACAAAATGGGCATAGGCGCATGATGGACACGCCCACAATTTGCAAAAAACCATTTTCACAATAAAACTAGACTTGTAAACTCATACTTAATATGCGCAATACTATAGGGCGCAATATATATATTTACCACGCTCATCGTTGTGGATGTGGAGGGTGTGTAGAATTTGGCCTAAGCCAAATTGAATTTTCTTACTCGTTTTGGTGTAAATTTAATTAATCACTATACAAATCTAGTATAGACGTTTGTTATGTTCTTTGAATAACCACATGCAAGTGTAAATGCCATATAAATGGAAAATTGCCACATAAAGGGAATGTTGAAATCACTTATTACAAATTATGTACATATGTACAAAACTTTAGAGTTTCAATGGTAGTTTATAACAGTAACATATACAACATTTTTTTTTATACATATTTACAGATACTTAGTTGTAAGGATGCAATGTTTTCAACAAAAAATAAAATGATTTTTTTAGTCACAGTCACAATAAAAAACACCATACTTTAAATAGCGTACTTAGTAGGATTATGAAGCTTTTCATTTCCTTTCTAAGATTATTCATTACCATATGGCATCGTGTAATAAAATTATCACATTTATAAATCGTTTCGGTTGACTTATAGGAATCTGGGCCAGTTAAGCAATCTACCTTCTTATAAATATTTTTTACGTACCTATTATATCTGCGGTAACTAATAGTGCTCAATGCCAATACCAAGTATATTATTGAAAAACAGGTGCCGACGCCAGTTTTCATAACAAAACCATTTCATAACCACAAATAACATGAAAAATTAACGCATTCATTATCAATTTGATTGAGAAGCAATAACACAAACTTTTTATTATATGATATATATATACAACATTTTTCGAAATAAATCCCCATTAACCGCACAAGGAAATTTTTACAAAACAGATTTCTCTGCCAGAATTATCAGTTTTCCTGAATGGACCAAAAAACAACGATGATAATAAATTTACCTAAAATGCAACTATGTAACATAAGTTAATAAATACGATAAAGGTAGAAAAAATAAATTTTAAAAACTGCCTTATCGACCAACTTAAATGATTTGGTTTAAAAATCAACTAAAAAGTCGTTACCAGGTCAATTTTATACTTTCGTTACCGATTTATTATTAATAATTCTTTCTTTTAAAAAAAGTCATCGACAATTTATAAACATATAAACATTATGCCGATTTATATATAGTTTTGTAGTTATATTCAACTTAATTTTTTATCATTTATACTTTGCATCCACTTATTAATTTTAATCAAACATTTAATATGTTTGGTTAAAACCGCTTTTGTTTATCTAAGTTTTTAAACCATAACCAAGGTGTAAAAGAATGAAAATAAATATTGTAATATAATCACTAAACATTACAGAATTTTCATAATAAAATGTTATGTGAACCAGCAATAACAATAACAAGCAACGTTATATATTATAATTAATTGTGTGTAATCAATAATAATTTATGGATTGCTGCCAGTTTTACAATTTTATCGATAATTTGTAATTATTGTTTCAGGTTTTGCACTAATTTTTTCTTGATTTCTATTCGATTATCCTTTGTTTACGAATTTTTTTAGCAAAACATTACGCCTAATAAAGTAAACAGAAAAAGCATATGAAGTAAAAAAAAAAAAATAAACTCAAAAGGTACAAAAAGAGAAAAAAAAGTCAGGACGATAACATTAATTTTCCAAAGAGAATCAAAGAGAAAAGAAAAATTTCCACATTCTGCTTAGCTTGAAATTTTTTTGAATGTAGAGGAAATTGTTATTAAATAAATTGTAACAAATAGTGTATATTCTGTTAGAAAATCATTTGGAATAAAGAATTTTTATAAATTGAAGATAAAATATCTTGAAATATAGTTTAATTTATGCAATGGCTACAGGGGGAGCAGCAATAGACACAACCGCTGCAGCAACCACCACAGCTAGTAGTAAAGAAAATTTACAAGCTTTACAAAGTTTCCATCAGCGTTGTGGTAGACGCATTACATTAACAAATGGCAATCGTACTGCTACTCGTTCCGTTCGCGATTTTAGTCACGCGTTGGTATTTAGTGCCGAGCCTTTAATTGACGACATTCTGTTCGAGGTGGTCATCGAAAAAAAGGTGATTATTGTGTTTAGTTGTGCGTTTGTTTATACTAATACACGTGATACATGGTACATGTTCTTTTAGAATCATTCCTGGGGTGGTAGTATAGAAATTGGTGTAACTTCTGAGCCGCCAGAAAAATTGGAATTGCCATCTTGTGCAACAGTAATGCGTAATGGTACTTGGGTAATGTCCGGTATAGATGTGCGCAAAGATGGCATGTGCTTAACAGAATTCTACGGAACAGACTTGGAAATGCTTAATGAAATGGATCGCGTGGGTGTGATGCGTACATCAAACAACGAGTTGGTATTCTATGTAAATGGTGAGAGTCAAGGAGTAGCCGCTCGTAATATGCCAAAAATTTTGTGGGCTCTGGTAGATCTGTATGGGCGTTGTGTTCAAGTGTCTTTGTGTCCTACTGATACGGTCCATGGTAGTAGGGTTGGTGCTGTGCTTTTGTACGATTTAAAATGGTTTCCATTGAAATTCTCTTTTTGCAAATAGGATTACTCTGACATTGGCGAAGTTCCATTATCTGTGGATATTACTGTGAGCAGTGCCAGTGGTGGTGGTGGTGGCTGCGTCAACGCACTTAGTCAAGCTATGAGTTTAACTGAGACTTCAACTAGTTTGACCAATGTGGGTGTTATGTCATCATTACCTGGAAGTATCATGGGCGCACCCCCTGTCCTTACAAACATTACCACGTCCTCGATATCTTCTTCATCAACAGGTGACTACTTTGACATGAATGATCGCCTACGATTTCACACTCGTTGCGGATCACTGGTTAAGCTATCACCGAATTGCCGTTCAGCAGAACGCCGAAGACCCCTTGATGAATTTAACAATGGTGTAGTAATGACTCATCGTCCTTTGCGGGACAATGAGCTGTTTGAGATACGCATTGATAAGTTGGTGGACAAATGGTCAGGTTCAATAGAAGTGGGTGTTACCACTCATAATCCTTCCGTTCTGCACTTTCCTGCTACAATGACTAATATGCGGTCTGGAACAATTATGATGTCGGGTTGCGGTATTCTAACCAATGGCAAGGGTAATTATCATTGTTAAACTTATTACCTTATTAAAATATATATTAAATTAATTGAGCTCGTTGCCTATCTGCGTAGGTACGCGTCGTCAATATGGTGAATTCAATTTGGATGAATTGCGCGAGGGTGACCGTGTTGGCATGATGCGCAAATCCAATAGCAATTTACATTACTACATCAATGGTCAAGATCAGGGTGTGGCTGCTAATCGTGTGGCCACCACTTTGTGGGGTGTCATTGATTTGTATGGTATGACCATAAAGGTAACCATTGTGGATCGCGACGAAAGGGAACAACAGAATTTGGTGACACGTCGCAACAATCTAATATCTGCAGCTGCTTTGGTTTCATTGGGCGGTATACACAGTGTTAGTAATAATGGCGGTGTCGGCGGTGTTGGCGGTGGTAATTCTACAGCTCCTACTCCAGCATTAAATTTTTTAAGTCCAGAAAGTGAAGTAATCGCCATCCCGGTTACATCTTTGAATTCAGCAACTGCAACAACAAATGGACGTAATGAAGACCGGTTGACATTTCATCCCATGTGCGGATCTCATGCTACAGTAACGCACTCGGGCAGAACTGCCTTAAGACCAAAGTGAGTAATGATTGTCTCAGTCAGAATTTCACCCACAATAATCTTTCCCATGATTGCCTCTCATTACAGTGCATCCGATGATTTTAACAATGGCGTTGTTTTGACACGTCGTCCATTGCGGCCGAATGAATTGTTTCAAGTACGCTTAGAACGGGTAGTAACCAAATGGGCGGGGTCTGTAGAAATCGGTGTTACCACTTACAGTGCTGAAGAATTGGATTTCCCGTTTACTATGACTAATGTCAGGTGGGTAGCAAGGACAAGCGACTTCCTCCTCAACATTGTATTGAAATAAATAAATATTTCCAGATCTGGAACGTGGATGATGACGGGTAACGGTGTGATGCATAATGGCATCACCGTAATTGAGCAATATGGTGAAAATCTTGATCGGTTGCAGGTGGGCGATCGCGTTGGCGTTGTGCGCAAGGATACTGGCACATTACATTTTTGGGTGAACGGTGTCGACCAGGGACCGGCCGCCACCAAAGTGCCTGAAAAAGTTTATGGCGTTATAGATTTGTATGGGCAGGCAGCTCAGGCTTCCATTGTAGACACTTCAGAGGTTGGCAGCCCAGATACGGGCAATTCGACCATTTCTAATACTACGCTGTATAGTGAAACGCCATTAAGATTTCACACCATACACGGCAAGAATGCGAGTATCTCTAATGGTGGCCTGACTGCTTCCCGACCCAACTCACTGGCAGAATTCAATGATGCCATAGTATTTAGTAATCGCCCGTTGAGGCAGAGGGAACTCTTTGAAGTAATTCTAGAAAGTATGGTGTGCCATTGGTCGGGCAATATAGAAATCGGCGTAACGGGTACCCGACCCGAAGACATACAATTGGCATCTAATGCTACCGAAACAGATGCAGCTGACACTATTATATTGTGCGGTCCTATGATCTTTAACAATCGCACCAAAGTTCGCTCCAATATACTTATCGACTTGGATACTTTGGGAAAAGGTGCCCGGGTGGGTGTGATGCGTAACGGAGACTATGTGCATTTCTATATAGACGGCGTCGATCAGGGACCAGCTTGTGAATGTCGCTCACCATCCATATGGGCTGTGGTGGACCTGTACGGTCAGTGCGCGCAAGTGTCTCTGACGCAAAATTCAAACACCGACGTAAGAGCACCTTACGCCACCAGCGAAAATTCCCAAAGTTGTCAGGGAACGTCGGTCATACAACCGGTGTCCCTGGAGACGAAACACAGATGGACTTGTATATCAGGTAATGTAACATTACTGCAAAATTGGACGGTGGCTTCGCGTTTAACGGGTAGTTCCGCCGCCCTCTCACGCTGTGTGGTTTTCTCTGAGCATCCCCTCAGTGTGGGCTCACCCTTTGAAATTAAGTTGGTCACCTACAATCCCCTGTTTGCTGGTAAGTGTTGTTACGAATACCACCAAAGGGACAAATAACCTATGCATACATTATTGTTATTGATAAGGTTGCTTGAATGTGGGCATCACCGATCTCAACCTTACGGATAATAATGTACGTAAAAATATACCGCTTAGTATTAAACGCATACCAGCCAACGTTTGGTACGTGTCCGGGAACGAAGTGCGGTATAATTCGCAATTGCTGCAACGTTCCATGGCTTCCCTGGAATGGCTGAGAGTAGGTGACCGTATAGCATTGGAATTGACCTCTGCACGCACTCTAAAGATTTTGTTAAATTCTGAGGACATGAATATGCAATTCCACAATATACCAAATGTGAGTCTCGGCTAGAGTTTCGATGCCATTAGATTAGGAAAATTATCATTTTATTACAGGACGTTTATGTAGTGGTGGAACTGCAAGGCAGTACTATGGCAGTCCAGGTGATCTCATCGCAGGGTCCAACCTCACCACTAAGGCCGTGTACTTTACGTTTGCAAGATTCTTTGGAATTCGGAGTAGATCCCCTAAACAAGCAGGACTCAATGTTGGAGTCTATAGACTCGGAAGGGTTGCATTACGAGTTTTCAGAATTCTACGGCAAAAATATTCATCTATTCGAAGAGCGTCGGTCAGCTATGCGAGTACAATCCTATAATCAAGGTTTGGTGTATGTTACCAAGGCTCTCTGTAAGGGTGAAAGTATCAATGTGAGTAGCAATGGAAAGCCTACAAAGGTGATGGTGATTGAACTCTTACATTGTGGTTTAGATTAAAGTTGATGCAGTCAATAGCAAATGGAAAGGTACGATAGGGCTGGGAGTGGTAGGTGCTTGTCCACAAGGCTCTAATGCTTTGCCAATACCACCGTCTATAGTGCAATGTAAACGTCCTTGCTGGGTGGCCACCCACGATTACATAAATATTAATGGCCAGAATATATCATCTAAATATGGCGAGGCCCTGATGAATATACGACCCGGCACTATCATAACGATGACATTAACTCATGCTGGCACGTTAGGTGAGTTGTAAAATAAATCTGTTTCATTTAGTCTGAATGTGATTCTTGGCGTTTCGTACGCAGTCATTATGATGGACTCAATTAATTTGGATCTTGATTTTGCCAACGGCCTTCCCAATCATGTGTACCCTGTTTTCGATATCTATGGCAAATGTGAACGCATTTCCATTCTAAGTGGCAGTGATGCCGGTCGCAATGGTACACCTATTATTGAAGAGCCTCCAGGTTTTGAGCGTGATTTACTCAATGATCACGAGTCGAATGTTCCACAGTGTGAAAAGGCTTACTTGGAAGTTCATGAAAAAGAAACAGAATCTCAAACAGTTGCCCCGGAGGGATGTGGCACCTCCAACTCATCCATGTCAGTTCAAAATTATTGAATTGCATTTAAATTATTTTTGTGCTATGTTTGCGTTTTTTTTTTAAGGAATCGGTCAGTTTTGGAAAGTGTCTCCGAAAATTTACTGTTGAATTTATCGATAAAAAACCGCACCTTAGAACAGCAGGGCTGTTCAGCTGAGCCGCCATCTACCAGCTCATCTTGGTGAGTGTCCTAAATTTTAAACTTAGGAAATCGAATGAAAGGTCTCAAACGAGCTTAATATTAATATTTTTTTAGTTGGTTACGAGAATCTCTACAACTGCAGCACAACACAAACTTGAACATACAACGCAGTCAGGGTAGTCAACGTTTTCGTAACGCTTTGCTAGCTTATGCTCTATCACCATGCGCGGATAATGCAACGGTTGCAGCCGATGAGCCAACGAAATCTGATGCAGAAGCCAAACAATTGATTCGTGAGTTTTTCGGAAACAATACCGATTATGATGATGATTATTTTGCCCCAAACGAGCCCGCACCACTTCGAGTTTTCAACATTGACACCGATAGCAGTGGTGTTGGTGCTGACGATGTTGATACTTCATCAAACGACAATAATTTGATTATGGAGAACTCTGAGGAGGAGTCTGGAGCTGTCGGTGGCATATCATTACTGCACGAATTGGCCAATGATTGTAGAGATTTGCCCGTTAATTTGCAGGCAGATGCTAACTTAGCTTTGAAACAGCAACAACATGGAAATAACAGCAACAGTAGTATTGCGTCTGATACAAACAATGACAAGGACAGAACAGTGAGTGTAGAAAATGTATTGAGTGGCGAAGAGGTGGCGGCCGCTCCTGTGGATAACACCTTGGAGACAAATGTGATTCGCCCAAAGCGCCCAGATACCGAGAGAGTACGTTTCGTGGACGTGGCTACCTCGGAGTTAAGTACTTCGTCATCATATTCGTCCACAAATCAATTTGATTCTCTTCAATCGATAGCTCCTTTGAAACATAAAGATTGCGATTATTTAAAGTTGGTGCAACAATTTCGCCTCTCTTTACTGCTGCCCGATACGTTCTTCCAGTCGGATTGTGAACCGGTTTGCTTCTGTCCACATTGTAATGCTCAGGCCTCAGAACATATGCAAGGCTGGGTTTATTTTAAGTTAAATCAACAAACGGTAAACTTCAATATGTCATCTCGACAGTTGGCCATGGACAATGAGAATAGTGCTGGCAGCAGTAGTAGCGGGGATGAGTGGCTGCCCTTGTTCTATATGACACGTGTTGATAAGATTCGCGCCATATTAGATCGCGGGCAACCTTTACCCATGGATAGTGGCGGCAATGACTCACGATCCCATGTTACCAGTCATCAGAAAGATGAACCAAGTTCACGATTAGAGTTGCATAAGTCGCCGAACTTGGCGTCTGTATTGGCCAATGGCCAGTATATGTATTTGAACAATGGCTACGTGTACAGCATCAATGCAGCATTCGAAGTTTACGTAAAGCGGCAGGCATTGTGTGCCGATGGTCAAAACAACAAGGTTACGAAATTAGCACATACCGCAACAGAGAGGCGTTCCTCCAACAACGAAGGTGATGGCTGTTCCTCCTCCTCCTCCTCCTGTACTTCTTTTTTTGCAGCAGCTCCCTTTGCCACACTTAGCCGAGAATCATTTTCATCCGGTACGTCAAGTGCCGCCACCACCACTTCAACGTATTCTAATAGCAACTCTCACATTCAAACATGGTTCACCAAAGAAGCTGGAGCTTGCATCATAACAGCATTAATTTTGAAATTAAATAAACAATATTCCTCCCACAATAAACCGGCTTAGATCACAACATTCCAATTCCTAGAACTCTAATGGGCGCAATGGTTACCTATTCTTTTTTGTGTGCGTTCATTATAAAATATATTGAGTGTGCGAATATGTTTATCCATAATTACAACAATACTTAACTACATACTCGTATATGTGTGACAATGTTTTTTCTATGTTTTATATATTTATTATATTATTCAATACATTTTTGGCTTTACCATTACAAAGACTTGAGAACGATTTTTTATTTGTGCGGGAAACGGATGCATATTCATTTGCTATCTAGGTATTGTGTTCCATTCATGAGTGTATGCGTTATTAATTAATTTGTTCAATAGGTGTTGTATGTGCTTACATGAATTGCGAGTCAAAGTTCGACTGAAAACTTCACACATGGTTAAGTTGACTGGAGATCCGATGTTCCTTAACTTTCTGCGACAACAGCGGTGTCATTAATGTGAACCATCTCCAGAACAAGTTTTTCAAAATTTTCAATAAGAGTGTTTTTTATTTATATAGAACTTGCTTTTATTAAATATCGGAAAGAGACATTTGCGAGTAATTGTATTCATTCTCATGTTCACATAAACATTTGTAAACTATTGTACAAAAATATTTTAATTTTTTTATGACCACTTTGAGTTTTTATTGTGATTTTGTGCATCATATCTCGATACGTGCATTGAGCACATTGAGGTCAGTTTTGGATATGCTTCTTAGTGAATTTTTTCACTTTATGGTAAATAGAAAATAAGTGAACATGTTAAGCCCGCCCATATACACCTCTTCTGAGGTCCTTAAATTCCACTTGAAAGTTAATTTCTTATTACGCCTAAACCATAAGACCTGTAGATCTGAAATTTGGTACTAATCGTTCCATTATACACACACGCGTTAAATCGGTCCAAGGACCTTCCCACTTCCTAATTTTGCAAAGCGTATAGTGTTCTAGACTTGGCATGCATTAGACGCATAGGCCCTTTTCATACCCTGCACCACTTATAGGAAAGGGTTTATTAAGTTCGTGCGGATGTTTGTAACTCCTACGCGTGTGTCTCACATTGAACCACTAATTTTTAATGGTTAAAAAATTATCATGAAAAGAGTACAAAACAAGTATAAAAAAAAACTAAATTTAGTTTACACCAAATCTTAAATACCCTACACATCTACATAGAAGGATTGGGTATGTGGCAGGTAAATAAGTTTTTGTTGATTGAACAATTACGACCGCAGGAATGCGAACAGAAGAACTTATGTCTAGATTTCAAAACTGATTAAAAATGCATATGCTTTGTAGGATTTCTGAGGCCTTCTTCTGGGTATTGCACACACAACAATAAACTTAGTGGAGCGTGCAAAAAATATACAATAGATTTTATTGTACGGTTAGCGATGCAATAAAGTTTTCTGTTTAGTAAAAACCTCCTTCAACATGTCCTGTGCAATATGTAGCATATGCTTTTGCCTGCGCGTGTGTGTGTGCATATGTATCATTATAATTTGTTTGTTTTTCATTTTTTATAATTTGTGTGCACAGCCATTAATTATATTTACGTAGAATTAAAATAGTTTGCATGTAACATTAGGGGCATTGGAGTGGTTCATCGTATCCTTAAATGGTCACAAAGGTACGCAAGTCTTGTTTGTTCAACATTTCGTTTTGTGTTGGGTTTGAGACGAAACTGTGTTAATTTTACAATCGGTCCAATGAGACTTTAGCTCCACCTTAATATTAATGAACACAATAAAAAATGTTTGGCTATGTGTGTGTGTGTGGTTGTCATCGCAAGTGAAAGTGCAGGTCATAATCGGTTTTTTTGTTGACATATCCTGATGCAATATTTTCTGGTAAATCGTAATGGTGCGCGCATTTTAATGCTTTCCTTACAACTTAGAAAACAGTTCAGAGGAATTTTCAATTCAATTAAAATTTTTTGGTGCATTAATATTATCCGATAAAGGGGTATTATGCACTCCAGGGATATATGTGTTATAGAAAAATAATATGAGCATCCCAGGATGAGAGGTGTTGAATTAATGTTGGCCGCTCTTTGCTTAACCTGTGGTACCGACAATGATACTCTTAATCAGTATCCTGAAAATCTTATACTTTTAAATGACAATTATGATGCCGTGACACACATAGCGGGAATGGAGGATTTGAATCCCGCAGAACAGGAAGGCTTCATTGAGACGCTACATGCTTTAGATGTAAAGCAACAAATCTTGAATAAATTACAGGATTGGGTTAATGGACGACACTTTAAAATTGCCACTCTCGAGGATTTTCCATTAAGCTACACCGCCGCGGATGAGAAAGGTATGCGCGTTGGGTTGGGTGTTGCCTTCCAATTGGTTGATTTCCTTAAAGAGAAATTCAATTTTACCTACGAGGTGGTAGTGCCAGAAAGTAATATTTTCGGTTCGACGGAAGATTTTACGGGTAGCTTGCTGGAACTGTTAAATCATTCGGTAATTGAATTTGAATTTCAAGTTAAATAAATGTTTTGTAGAACGCCGTTCATGCACCTCATAGAGGGTAGACATGGCGGCAGCTTTTTTACCCTTTCTATCAGAACAACGCGGCTTTATTTATTATTCAACTGCCGTTTTGGATGAGGGTGAATGGATCATGGTGATGAGGCGGCCCAGTGAATCGGCCACAGGCACAGGACTGTTAGCCCCTTTTGAGTTCGAAGTGTGGATTCTTATACTAATATCGCTGTTGGCTGTTGGACCCATTATTTATTTTTTGATAATATTGCGCAATCGTTTGACTGGGGATATAGAACAGAAACCTTACTCGTTGGGACATTGCGCTTGGTTCGTATATGGGGCTCTAATGAAGCAGGGCAGCATTTTATCACCCATAGCAGGTGAGTTGAAAAAATATTGGCTTCATTATTACTTTATATAAATTACAATAAATTACGCAATAATTGTTATGCAATAAATGATTTATAGATTCCACACGTTTATTATTCGCCACCTGGTGGATATTCATTACGATATTGACCTCATTCTATACAGCGAATTTAACGGCATTTCTTACATTATCCAAATTTACTCTACCCTTCAATACGGTGGATGATATTCTCAGAAATAATAAGCATTTCGTAACGATGCGTGGTGGCGGAGTGGAATACGCTATTAAATTGGTAGGTATCGTTGGGTCTGGACGATTTCTATTCTCTCAATTTCTATGCTACTTATTATATGGCGGCACAGATGAATGAAAGTTTATATATGTTGCATAAGATGACGACGAATAATCGAGCCGTATTCACCGCGGATAGCAATGATACGAACAACTTGATCAGCTATGTGGAAAAACAAGGTTATGTCTTTATACGTGATCGTCCCGCCATAGTTCATGTCTTATACACTGATTACCGCTATCGGCGTGTCCAAAGTCCTATTGAGAAACTGCACTGTCCCTTTGCCGAATCGAAGATACCATTTTTGAAGAAGAGACGCTCATTCGCCTATCCCATGGGCAGTAATTTAAGTGAATTGTTCGACTGGGAGTAAGTTTTTTTATTTAGTTTTATCACCATCGAAAGAGAAATTCATTAATTGTGTCATTTCATATTTAATTAAGATTGATGCATTTGGTGGAGGCGGGCATTATTAAACATTTATTGAATAAAGATTTACCTAATGCCGAAATATGTCCCCAAAATTTGGGTGGCACTGAACGTCAATTACGTAACGGTGATCTTATTATGACTTATTTCATAATAGCAGCAGGATTCGCTACTTCAGCAGTTATTTTTACCACAGAGCTCATATTTCGTTGTATTAACCAACGTAAAACGTCGTCTTTGCGCTCTCTCCAAGATCGCAATCAAACGGTTAAGGATAAAGAACTAATGTTTGATATTAAAAATTTGCTAAAGAGCATGTCGTACAAAGGACTTCAACCAACAGACACTCAAATTACACCACCTCCACCCTATACCATATACCATAAAGATGGCGATCACGAAAACTTAAGTAAAAACAATAATAATAATAATAATAAAGCATGGAGTCCCATTCAAAACAGAGTCCGTGGTGGATTTAGCGTCTTACGTACAGTCCAGCCACCACAATTTGGACGACCTAACTTTCAAACAGATTCTAATGGCCTACGGCGTATTATTAATGGTCGAGAATACATGATGTATCGCACTCCGGATGGTCACACACAATTGGTACCGCTTAGAGCTCCTTCAGCTACTTTATTTGAATACACTTATACAGAATAATAAAGAAAAACTTCATTGTAAATGTATGCGTATATCTTTTTTTTCAACGGTCAAGGATATAAAGATAAAGTTTACATCAACAAAACACTTATTGTATTAACTTTATTATGTGCGTACAACAATTAACATTATTTACTTCAAGAAATATCTACTGAATTGGGTTTAGTTCTCGTTAAACGTTAAACGGCATGGTCATCCATGCCGACATCAGAGGATATTGACGACGGCGGACATGTAGAGTTTTGACCTGAACTGAGAGATGCACTTGAATTCTCTACCGAAACCCAAGCGTTAACGTTATGTTGACGACGACGTCGACGATTGGTATTGCGAGCCAAGGATAATATGGACCCGGCCACTGGCGAATCCGAATATAAACTGCTGCTGGTCGATCGAGAACTTGAAGACGAGGCTGAATAAGTAGATATCAAGATTTATAAAAATTTTTTTATTTTTATTATGGCATACAAAAGAATTTACCGGAAGCGGATCTTTGGTTATTTTCTGTAGGTAAAGTTGGATGGATTGGCCAAGGAGCGGTGGCCGGCCGTTGTTCGCTTAATAGCATTGATATGGAATTACTGGATAGTGAGGACACTTCGTCGCTATCCGTAACTGTACTATTTAGTGTATCTCTCGAATTACTTGGAACGCCATCCAACACTTGTAAACTGCCTATATTACGCTCCAGATGTTCTCGATAAAGAGCCAAACCACATATGGGGTTGCCGCGGACATCTAATTCAACTAAATTTCTACAATGACCCAGAAATGTTAAGGTAAACAGTTCACTTATTCGATTATTGCATAGGCTCAAACGTTCTAAATCCGGCATCTCAATTAAAGGACCCATTCTTTGTATCATATTGTTATCAGCCATCAAAACTCTTAGAGCTGGGAAACCACTGGTACCATCCAAACTATTAAGACCACAATTGCTGACGTTCAAGTGCGTCAAATGAATTAGATCATAGCCCAAATCGCGTAAGGAATATAAAACCGAACCGCTTAAATCCAATTGTTGTAGACGTGGGGTAAACAAGGCCATGTGCGAAAGGCTAACGTGAGAGGAAAGTACACGTAAGCGCACTGACAACACATTCTCTAAATCGTCACGTTGAGTGACACGCCTCTGTAAAAGTAAATGTGATGGCATTTCAAAAGAAATTCAAATCTCACCAAGTTTACAATATCTACCAATAACTCCTCTAAAGTTGGTTCAACATGTTGCTGCTGAACTGTCACAGCCTGCGGTAATAGATGCACATAAGCGGGATAAAAATTTTCTTCTTCAGTTTCCTCTACATCCCGATCGTACGCATTATTAACGGAAGAGCGAACACTAATTACACTTGTAGCATAATTTAAAGTTTCCATGCGATTGTGAGGTGTTGTTCTTATCGGTTGCGGTTGTGTGGGTGATCGTTGCAAACGTTGTAAATTTGGAGACTGTGTTGAAATTGCCAACAGTCCCATTGCTTGAGGCATATACCGCCTTGGACGTGTTCGTTGTTCGGGTAGTGGTGGCGGAGGCGGTGGAGGTGGTTGTTGTTGCAAAGATTCATCTGGTGAGGAATCGTCCAATTCTTTGGGAGCTTCTGAAACTGGCATATGTTATTGTTGTTTTGAAATTAAATCATTTCTACCTAAGTTGTTATATTGATTAAACTGTAGCAAGCAATGAATTGTTGCCATGGTAGCGATTGATAAGATAACTGATTCTTTATGCGCCTCAAGGTAAATGCATTTTTATGACAAATTCCGTTCTTTTAAAGTTGGATTAGTTGTATGTTGTCAATTGCGTTTTTTCGCTGGTAAGTAGTACTATGAACTCTTACCCGAAGTATATGTGCATGGTTATGGAGTCTTGTCATACATTTATAAAATACTTTGTTCTTAAAGGACTCATTATGTGATGAAAACTCGCAACTTGCAATATTTATACCCTGTATCGGTTGTGGCGAAGGGTATATTAAGTTAGTGCGGATGTTCGTAACTCCTTAACGGCATATGTCACACCCACCTTCAATTATAGTGATCGATTCAGAATCAAGATCTATCCGTCTGTCTGTCCATGTAAACTTGTAAGCAACCTACAGGTCGTATTTTTTGAGATATTTCTATGAAATTTTGTACAAGGACATTTATTGGCCCAAAGACGAACCCTATTGAAAGTGAACCGGATTGAACCATTTTTATAACCCCTTCCCCCATAATTATATTCTACAAAGTAATCTTTGTGTACAGATACAACCAAACCAATTGTGGAATAATTAAAGTAGGAAATGGTGTGGTCGGGCTTGGCCGACTATACAATTTCTTTTTACTTGTTTTTAACAAAAATTTTTGGGCGATATTTGGTCCTGATCGGCCCATTATGAGAACTTCGCCTCCCTCTCACACTCTTATTCTGAATCTCTCTCCCTCTATAAAACTTTTTCACAAAATGACTCTTATGTGACAATATAATAAATTATGTTACTTTTATGGCTGTGTACAATTGAAACTGAGTGGTGGAGAGTATTAAATAGTCTAGGTTGACCGAATATAATATTTTCATAACAAAATTTATAGGGATCATACGTTTTTGTTAGTGGGGACAGTGTGTTAAGGATGATTAAAGATAGAATAAACAAATAACAAGTTACATTTGGCTTAGGCCAATACTTGAATACCCACCCCTTTAAGGCATTAATTTGGAATTTTATGTTTCATATTGTGAGCGTGGTTTGATGCAATTTTTCGCTTTCCAATCATTTCTTTGAATATCTCTTCCAAAAACGCAAAATCCTGTTGATTCCAACTTTTGTTATGGGCTAATCCTTCTAATGTCATATTCATATAAGAATATTTCAGAACATTTTCAGCTATACACCTTGTACACTTTTTAAGAGAATGCTTAAGAATCTATAAAGAAGTGACCCTTCCTCAGATTTTGTTTAACAATGGGCGAGTAAGTACTTGCCCAATATCAATTACAACCTGGGCGGAGTAACTACCAGTTCTTCTGTAAAGTTTAGATTCGATATCTTAATTGTCGCGACCGGGAGAATTTTAACCACAAATCCACTAAATTGATTTAGACTTTAAAGCCAACGCATTCTTACGTATAGTCTTTTTGGGGTCTCTGAAACTCTCTTCTTTTTGATTGCATTGTCCATATTTATATTGTCCCAGATATTGCATAGTCATGCTGGAACGGTCATTAAGCCATTTCGTTTGGTTTATTGTATTGTAGCACATATTCCATCATCGTTCGACTTGTAGACACATAATGTCATTACACTGTCGTATGACGTGGTGATTGCATCATTCTATTATCATTACTTTACGTCACAATTATTGCGTATTTCATATATGTATTATTACCCATTTATTACATATAAGATTCTGCGCAGTACCGTTTAGAAAACATAATATATCTTGTGAACTTCAATGTAAACGCTCATTATCTTACCTTTGACTTTTTAGACAATTTTGTGTGTGGGATGCGGGAAATTTTGGAAATATTTATTTATGTGTTAATCTTTAAAAAAAGGACTAATGTCATAGGTTAGAGGCTGTTTATGAATGAGTTGAAATACGTGCGGATGCAAAGCGGCTTTCTGCTAAACTATAGAACGTGACGACTCCAATCGTTTTAGTCTTAAGAAACTCTTTATACATTTCTTTTACAAGTAGAAGCATACATTAAGGAGCATGCACCAAAAATTTGGTAAAACATACGGGAGTGTAAAAAATATGTGTATATAGCTTGTGTGAGGGTGTAATATATACGTAATATAAATACTATACAGACATACTACACAGACAACACAAAAGCGTAATCTGTTATGCGTGCTTTTTAGAGAAGTTTTTACCGGCACATTACACGTATTGTGTAACCGCTTAGTAAACGCGAACACATTCTAAAACCAAAACATTTTTTAAAGTTGTTTCTTTGGGGTTCTTACTACACAATATTACCTGCTTCAAGCGAAGCTTTTCAATTGACGTCACGCTGGAATTATTACTGGTTAGCGACACATGCGCATGTACACGAGAGCAACATTCCAACTGAATCGAAAATATTGTAGCAAAAAAAGCAAAAAGGTGAACAGTTATGAAAGTAATGGTGTCCCAAAAATTAATAGTGGACAACCTGTGTTGTTTATGCAAAAGGAAAAAAAGTCATTATAAGCATGAATATGAATATAATTGTGTAGGTGTTTGTAGTGGTAAGATGCGGGGGCGATCCTCTGCCTCTTTCATAATTCTTGAGAACAATTTTGACGAAAAAATCGTTTAAAACCATGTACGTCAGATTTCAGTTAACTGTGCCCAATATCAAAAATACTTTACGTTCTCCACGTGTCAATTTTAAACTGTTTATCTTTTCAAGTTTATGAATAGTCTAGTCCTTATTTATGTTACATATTTTCCTTAGTGTGGTCGTACTGATACAAGAGTATTCTATGTAATTGAGATAGTTTTAGCTTATCAGTTGCGACGACAAGTGATTTACTTAGAAACGAAAAGAATTGGAAGTGTGTCTGTTCTCTCGCAACTCGCATCAGGTACATTTCTAATGTTGTGCACTTTGCTGTGCTGACGTCACTAAAAAGCTTTCCTCTATCAAATGGCACAGGATTACGAACGTGCGAATGGAAAATAATGGTGTGCGTTGAGTCCCTTTTTCTGTGCCAAACACCAGTTTATGAAGAAAATATTCAGTTGCCTTTCAGCCGTGGACGAGTGTAGACACGCGAACGATAGAAAAACTCCGACACACACACAATAATGTGCGCTATTAAATGTTTTTGTGTTTTGTGGATAGAACGTGCGTGCGCGTGTGTGTGTGTGTTTAACAATTACATTTTCTATAAAATATATTAAATTTTATATACAGACGTTAACGGAAAAAGACAATACCTTTATAGAGATTTTACTAAAATTATACTGCAAAGCGATACTTTTATATTCGTACGAAAGGAATGGGTGAGGAAATCAAACACAGGTTGACAAAGATTTTCTTCACAAGCAGAGAACAGTACAATTGTAAATATATTCATATGTACACACATGCATGCACAGGGCATGCAAACCTAAATAACCCAGTGAAAATAAATTTAGGTCAAGAAGTTAAGTGAACAAATATTTTGTCCTCCGCCACGATATGACAACATTGTGCAGGATGACAATAAGACCAATGTGCATAAATTCGTTTAACAAAATCAAGTGTTGAACGCCATGTGAAAATCAATAAAGTCGACAAGTGTACGTATATATACGCGTATACACTATACATATAAATGAGCTGTTGGATTCCGTTGTGTTTAAAGAAATACTCACAAAACCAGAATTATTAATTTTTAGAAAAAAAAAATAGAGGAAACGGATGCACGGAGTAGAGATCCCAAAAAAAGAAACAGAAAATAGTTATTTAATTATAAGCAACAAATTTCTACGTAATCAAAGCATTAAGGGAACGAAAAAAGAATGGTTCTGTTTTGTGTGGGGGGTGAACTGTAAATTTAGAATATTTGTAACAAACAACAAAAGCAATAAGGCCGAGAAGAACAAGAAGAAGAAGAAGCCAAAAAAAACATTAACAGACACAGGCGGGATTGCTATTGTGTAATGAGCTTTAAGCAGGAGTAAGAAGTAGACTGCAGGAGTGAGTGCTGTACAGTAAGACGCAGTCGTTCGATTGTGTGTTGTTCTCTTTGTTTTCAATTGTTGTTGTTGTTGTAAATTATGGAAGCAACCCCGAAAGTTCATCGTCATCGTCATCGACGCACCGAATCGCGTCATCGCCGCAATGAACAGCAACAACAAATTACAAGTAATGTTAACTCTGAAAGCAAATCACCCGCTAGATGTACTCAAGAAAGCATTAGAATGGTCGAAGAAGGTGAAAGCGAACTGGCAGCAACAGCTGGACCAAATACTTTAATTGCAGCAGTGACAACACGTTTGTTGCAAGAGAATGAACGTCAACATTTCACCGCAGCGGAAGAAACAAACGAAACAATACAAAACACACAAACGGTTTTATTGGTTAATGGTTATGCACCTGAGGATAATGCCACAAAAAATGGCGCCAGAGCGTCTCCTTCTTTGTGTACAAAAACCACCCACAACGATAACAACGAACCTGATACAGGACAGGAAGCTGCCGACTATTCTGAATTAGCAGCCACTGATCCTCCCGAAGGTCCCAGTAGTAGTCGCAACTCGTCGGGTGATGCGATGAGTTTACGTGAAACTTTACAACAATTGCCACCCACCATTACAGCTCACAGACACCGACGCACTCTCTCACCGCATTCACCTTCTCATCGCGTTCACGAAACAGCAGCCGATGCATCATTTCATCGCGGTATTTTAGGTTTGATGGATCGTGAATTGAAGCAAGCCTCACCCACACCTTCAGCTTTAAGTGTTGGCAGTGGTACCGGACCAACAAGCGGTAATTCCCGTAAGCATCAATCACTGTCGGATCCTACCGCCAGTCCAGCACAACGTTCTGTACGTTCGCGCAGTTCATTGGAAAAAAGTCCACGTCGTAAACGTAGCAAATCCGAATCGAGACGCAGGCGCGAACGTAAACTAATTGCTGCTGGTGAAATGGAAGTACGACAGGCGAACGAAACGTTAATGCGTTATCTAAAACAATGTTCCGAATTGAATGATGCTTCATTATCTGGTGAATTGGAAATCGATCAAAGTCTAGAGGAGCGTAGAGTACATCGCAAAACGAAATCTCAGCGTGACAAAAGAGGGCACATAATAAGTACGGAATTGAATCTTTTTAAAGCTTTTTACTTTGTAATCATTTGTTGTAGTAAGTGTTGTAGAAGGTGAGTGCCACCATCACCACAATCTGCCTCTCTAATGGACAAAATTTCCAAAGTATAAGATACCACAGAGAAGGCGAGATTAGTTTTGTCAGCGACACAGCTAATTGTACTTGCTGTTGTTGTTAAGTACGCTATTCTGTCACACATTCGTTCTGCCCAAATGTTCCACGCATACGGACGGTCCATATTTAGAATGTTTGTACTCCACATATATTTTATAACATCTCCGAAGACTTCTTTAAAATGTTGTGACATTTTTAAAAGCACTTATTGATTGATCGAAATCTATAAAAAATATTAAATTAATAATTAGACCACTGCTGTAGCCGTACGGTACGATTGTGGTTATAGCAGATCGTGTAATTGATGACCGTAAAAGGCCATTCTTATTGTTAACATAAATCTGGTTTACTGTAATATATTGTCATTATTTTAGGCAAAATTTACTCAGGTAGTGGCATATCCTCCATTTTGAGGGAACTCTCCGATGATGTTGTACCAGCAGAGGGTGAAGAAATCTACAATCCATTTACACCGGTTGTCTCACCTACAGATGATATGCCTACGCACGTTGATAAA
The DNA here is from genome assembly GCA_963971445.1 of Ornithomya chloropus. Lineage (NCBI taxonomy): Eukaryota > Metazoa > Arthropoda > Insecta > Diptera > Hippoboscidae > Ornithomya > Ornithomya chloropus. The sequence goes on from OZ020532.1 coordinate 25,173,842, forward strand.
ATGTTTATACAGACGTCATCGGGATATCGACCAGTCGAACCTTCACGCTACTACAAGCATTTATTTATGCGGACAAGTGATGGGGGTGGCGGTGGTGGTGGTGCTGGTGTTGGTGTTGGTATTAGTGGGCCTTCCGCCACTGGGGGCATGCGTGGACATTATGGTAACGATAACAGTGATAGTGGTTGTATTGGTGATGGTGTCGCAGCTGGCAGTGGCTCCATTATAGAGAGGCGAGCTGGCCTTGCTGCCGGTTATGGTTTACGTTCCAGTAGTAGTTGCGGTGATACACGTTGTCTATTAATGGATGGTGAATATCATAGGTGAGTATGTTGTGTGTTCACAACATATTTATATTTTATATTTTAGTTTAGTTTGGTGTTGTTTTGACGACCTCTACGAGTAGTGTAGCAACGGTATTATGAATAGTATGCATTAAATGCATTATGAATAGTATGTATATAAACCGTAGAAATGGTCCACATAAGATACCCCCGCATATCAAGTTTGCCATTCAATTTGCAACACCCAGGACAAGATGACGCCTCTTTAGCATCAAAACTGAGTCCATCTAGACTTTTATGTCCGATTGACTGTCTCAAGCTCGTAAATTTAGGAACATTAAGCCGAAATTTGGTGTACATATCTATAATTGTCCAAAAGTTTGCATAGACGGATAACAGACATTTTATAAAAAAACGTACTTAACGTAAAACTCGACAGGGAAGCTTATGTGTAATACATACACTATCAGGAAGCGAAATCATCAGTGGCTATGCCCACCGTTTGTATGTGGATGTGGAGGGATTAAAGATTTGATCTAAATCGAATTAATTTTTTTACTTGTACAAATTGCATTCCATCTATCCATAAAGTCGACACGTGCCTATTTTGCCGTTTTACCTAACCGCTGATCTCTAAATAAATGTGTTTTTTTTTGTTGAAAATCTCAATATGAAAAGAATTGATAGGTTTTCCATTTGGATTATGCATATTTTACTTTATTGTGATATTTTTTATAGGTACGAACCAACAACTAATATTGAATTGGCCTGTGTAGCTCAACGAGTTTGGCTGCTCATTTCAAATATATGTCATGGTCTGTTAGCCGGTCTAGCGCTAGCTCATTTGTTATTTGTATTGAGCAGTAATCCTACCGATTGGTCTAGAGTTTTAAGTCTTGCTGGCGAGACTTACGATAATGATGAACAACACCAACAACAATCACAAAAACAGCAACAACTGCAGGATATCACTGTAGCGCCAACATCCACAAATTCATTAAACCCGGACCCAAGTGAGAAGTTCGCATCGACATTAGCAATTAAAGCAGATTATGCAACATTTGCCAATATTTATATAAACACATTTTACTGTTTGGCCATAATATGTATGGTATCCGTATTGGATCGGTAAGTATATTTTTGTAAAATTCATCATATAGCAAAAGAACCACCTTGTCCATAGATTACAAAGAAATTGGCAATTAGAAGACATTCTAAGTGAATGTGTGACAATTTCATGTAGACCACTTTGCATTGTGACGAGAAGCAATGAAATAAAAAACATAGTGTGCCCCCTACGCAGGCTATAAAGAAGGAGCCCAGTGCTTTCATTGATTTTAATTGTAATCGTTTTACAACAGCGTACACGCATAATCACATTCCACATATGTATATATGATGCACGTACATATATAAATTCAAAGGCAACCCTCAATCCTCATTTGGGTTGCATCATGTCTGCACAAACACTTAACAACCTGCATGGAAACGACTAACACAATTACATTATATTTTGTTTATACTGACCTTCCTTAAATCATACCATAAAACTTGTGATTAACACAACGGCCTTTCATGCATCCTATATACTGTGGGTGTATAATGTAATTGTCCATAGTCAACTAGTGATATATAAAGTGCATATAGTGCAATTAGTGAAAAGTAAGTGGATTCGATAAGGCAAAGCGTGAATTCCTTTAAGGATGTGACGAAGTTGTGAGTAAGCGTAAACATGGTAAATAACACTGTGTTACGAAATTGACAAAATTTTCAAAAGCACTCGAGTAACAGGAACCGTTCTTAATTAATTTTGGGGTACTTAATTATGCCTTCCTTTGTCATTCCATCTGCAACAACCAAAAAGAGACATCAGAGACCCTGACAAAGTGTAAATATTCTTAATCAGTATCAACAAATGTTGATCTAGACATGTATGTCCGTGCATCTGTCTGTCACGATCGCTTTTAGTTTCTGCACACAGATCGATACTTCTGTTACAAGTACAACTTGTTTTATCACATATTCATGCATTTTGTATAATACTTGTTACGATTTTTCCTTTTGTGTGTTTGTTGTTCGTTCATTTCTTTGTTCGTTGTATAAAAAAATTACATAGAAGAGGTGGTATTTGTTTGACATTTATTACTCTGGTTATATCCTTCTCACGTACTTCAAGTATGTATGGTATGTGAACATATTTATGAATGAAGTTTATGTATGTGTATCTGTTGAGATTTTTGCGAAATTCTTTACCCTGTACAGTTTCTTAGAGAAAAATGTTATAGAAAACTCAAGTAGGATAAATATTATGTGCTGCACCTAGTATATCTATAAGCTGGTTGACCTTTATACAATACATAATGTGCGATAAAAATGAAGAACATGAAAAATCTTAAATGTCATTGCATAAAGTGCTTTAGCATTAAAGTTTAAGAGTTACCGTATAAATCTATGTTCAATGGAATTCGCAAAGTAATAAAGTAGATAATGTTTGTTTAGCAATGTTTAACGAGTGCGGGTGGGTTATTATAAAATTTGAGTTAAAGTTAGTTACTGCTATAACTTTTTCTCTCTTTGCACTGAAATCATAAAATGCTCCTTAGAACATCCGACACATTTTTAAAATACAAAGCTTCCCGTATATGGTACGCGCACAATATACAAATGCAAAATTCTTCCGTGGGAGTTGGTTCAGTTAAATAATGAAGGAAAAAAAAAATAATGTACGTAGTGGATGCACAAAGTATGGTCGGAGCTAAAAGGATTAAATTTTACCTTGGTAAATACCCAAGTTCAATAAGTAGAAGCCCAATGCATTTCCGATAACTACGTGTAGACGGTTCAAGAAACAATTATTCATGAATTTCGGTTTTCGTTTTAAAATTCTTTACAGCATGGATATATGCCGTTGGTCTTTGGCAACTGCCACCGAATTGATATCATTTCGTTGGCTAATTATTGCAATGATTTACATAGCGACAATAATTCTCACCATATGTTCGGATTCTTTAGATGAGCGGCTCTACTTTACAAATAATGCAAACATTAGCGTAACACCAGAAGAGCTGGTAAGTTCCAATAATCAATCAATTAATTCTATTAAAACCCTATTATTTGTGCTTGTTTTTAATGTTATGTTATTGTGTAAATGAATAGATCACCAACAGCGTTTTATCGATGTGGAGCAGTTTATCAATATCACGGAGTATAGGTGCCATCTGTGGTTGGTTCATGATTGGCTTAACACCACACTCAGATTTGCTGTACGATCATCTGATTGATTTAACCCGTTACCAAGTGACAAATAACTAAACATACTATCATAAAACGTACAACTTTTAACATTGCACGGTGGTTAATGGTAGCGTGAATTTGTTTATATGTCAAATAGCTTACAAATTAAATGGCTTCAATTCCCACTAAAAACAAATTCCTTCAATTTTATGTGCATACAAATGTATCGTACAACCATCACACATAACTATATAATATAAGTGTTAGAAAAGTAAGAGAATTATACTTAATGGATTTTTCACGAAATTATTATATTTTCGCCAAATATTTGAGTGTTTTCTATAAGACCGCTCTTCAGATAAAAGTTAGTTATGAGTTACTTAAATTTTGGTTTATAAAGATTGCCAAATACTGTCATTTTGTGATCTCTCTCTAGCTGACTTTCCACAAATTTTGCAATACTGTCAAATTGTAACAAGTCAAGAAAGTAAAAATCTTCAGTACCCTCAAATGCCTATATGTACATAGGCAGTGCGCGTGGCAGGTTTCTGTATTTCGCCCTCTCGACCTTTACGATTTAAAAGATTTTTGAAAATTGTGGGCGTGTTTGTTTGTTATCGACTTCACCCATTGGCACATTGATGGATGGGGTTACTATTTCTTAATATATCTACGAATTTTCAACTTTATAGTTAAACTTTTGTGGGTGTGGCTCATTAATGCCATCATTATTTAATTTTTTTTTTTTTTTTTTGGAAAATGAAAAAAGGCTTTAGCGACCCCACAAACTTTATGTCCATGTTCGGCATCGGATATCTTTACGTGTTTTTATTTTGTCTTTAACAACACTAAAATTGAAACTATTAATGAGAAAATGTTATGTTATTTTATTTATTTTGGTACATTTTTTATATCAATCACTTCAAGTTCGGGAGTAGAACCTTGCTAAAAACTTATGCAAGCCCGCAGTACGTATACTGTAATGCAAAAGATACTTTTGTTTTTAAATGATTCTGTTAAGTACCACCTTAATATAAATCCGTGTACCTAAAGCTTTAACCTTTCAAAAAGAAAACAGTTTTACTTCAACTTGTACCACATAATGTAAAAAATAAACAATATATGAAAACACATATATATATATATGAAATTGTGTTTAGTACTTTGTAAATAAGCCCTTCAAAGGCCGCTAGAAAATCAGTTTTAAAATATACAAATATGTATAAAAATAAATACCGCTAACGTACTAGGATTAATAGAAATAGAAACTGAACCCATTAACCAATGTAAGTGTAACTTTAATAATATAAAAATGATTTTTTCTTATTATAATTTTCATAAAACCAACACAAACTAATTAAATAAAATATTGCAAACAACAACAACAACAAAAAACATGAATTAAAATTGAAAAACTTGTACAAATCTCTAGAAATCGTAGACAATTGAACACGCTTCCCTTCTCTTACTTTTATATAACAAGCGAAACTTGGTTAAAATAAAAACAAAATCTGTAATACTTATAAAAAACATATTAGGAAGTATTAAAAAAAATGTTTTCTTAAATAATTCTTCAAACATGTACAAATACTCACAGAGTTTAACATGAAATTGATTTCGTAAATTAAAAATGCATATACATGCATACGAGTATAAAACGTGTGATTTGTAAACAGGTAAAAAAAGTAAAAAAACTCTATCTGGGTGAAGGCAAATCTGGGAGACCCACCATGGATACACCAGAGTAAAGAGTGTTTATTTTCTATATTATCCTAATAATATGGAAACATTTCTTGAAGAAATGCTCCTTTTTCAACTGCCTACATATGAAAACTACCCCAACTTCTGTAAAGTTTCGAATTGATGTCTCAAATTTGCGGACAGACAGGCATCGTTAGATGGAAACAGTATTTGATGCTAATTCCGACTTCAAATATTATGTGGGGTCTCCGACGCCTCCTTTTAGGCGCTGCAAACGTTTTGACAAAATGATATGCACATATATCCCCACTTGCATATGATGGTGGCTATAAAAACAAGAAATGTACCGAAAGTGCTTTTTTCTTTCCAAATATATATTAATCGTTTAATTTCTATATATAAGAATTAATTTTTAAATGTAAAATTAAAAAGCAAAAGAAAATATTGGTTATCATGAAAACTGTAGTGAATATATGGAGATATGTCTAACTAATGAAAATGTTTTAAAAATGTGAGACTTATTTATGCAATAATTATAGTTGATAAACAAATATAAAAGCCACGTATACATACATACATATGGTATGCACATCGATATTATATATGTAGTAGATACCAATAACACAACTGTTGTATAACTGCAATTATAAATAAACCTACAAAAAAATATACAACTACGGGTTGCGTTCGGTAGTTGAGGACACATTGACATTAAAACTAATTGGTTCAAGAGTTTTTGCAAAATTTATTATAATTCCATGAAATTTTTACACGACGTTAATTGATTTCTAGACTATACAATTATTCAATAAAATCCCCATTAGCGGCAATAACGAAGTTAATCCGGTGTCAGAAACGATTGCATGCCAGAATCAAAAGCTCTTTATAGTCACCAGCTGACGCTTCCAATTCACGATAAACATTATATACGAATGATCGGGCGCAATTGAGAAAATTGAAGATATCGAAATCGGTGTGTTTTGCGCCTCCATTGATGATCTGACAAGAAAAAAATTAAATAAAATGGTTCTCAAGAAATTACATTCACATGAATGAGTATCCTTAATTACCGTACGTACCTCATATATATTATTATCATAAAAAACAAATAACAGAAAACAATTCCTGCTGTATTACATACTCGTATATATATTTATGAACTAGCAAAGATATATATATTATTTAGTCACTCGAACATGTATTGTAAAATAAATATACATAAAAACATATATATATACAATATAAATATACTTATATATTATTCACAAAGTGGAAATGTTATAAAAATGTACATGAATGGAAGTTTTACTCTAATCACGATTTTGGAAGGAGGAATGAAACAAGTAAAAAGCTACATTTAGCTTGATGGTTATCCACCTCCTTAATACATTCAAGCAACTTTTTTGATTGTGTATGATGCAACAACGACATCGTCAACTTAGTTTCAAAAAAATCATCAATTCCAATTCATACATTTCACCTCAGTTTCAAAAATCGTCACTTGTACTTCATAAGGGGGTTATTTGCATTTCGAATAAATGTTATCATTTATTATTACGACATATTTATTTCAAGTACAAATGATTCTCGTAAAGTACAAGAGGAGATTTACGAAGTACACTTGGAAGTAGTGTAGATTGTGGCGTTAAGTTAATGCAACTTATATGTACTTGTCAAATGGTATTCTTGTTGGATCTACCCGACCATTTAATATCCTGCAGCACAATTTATGCTTTAGGTTATGCACGATATAACTAAACTAATTATAGCATACATATAATAATGTATATAGCGATTGAGTTATTATGATTATTTTGAAAAATGTGCTTTTGTGAAAAACCTTTATATGGAAGGTGGTGTTAAAAATGTTTCGATACGTTGTTAATTTGTCACATTTATTCATTAAGCTAATTAACTACTCTTGACCAAATTTTGCTAAATATCTTATTAAAAAATTTATTCAAATTGGCATTTTGGGTTTGGATAGTAGATATGGATAAAGACGTTATATAGGGAGAGGTCCTAAATATGCACCGATCAGATTCATTTTCAAACTCTAGGTTTATCAAGAGAAGTGCAATCGATTTAGATTTAGATTCATAGCCGTTCAGTATAATTAAAGGTGGTACTTCCTTGTATTGTATACTGTATAAGCTTTGCGCCGACATTGACATTATCCATCGTATAAAGATACAACGATGGCTACGATTTCGGAAGCATGAAAAGAAGTAATTCAGCTAGGATAGTGTTCGACAGGGATCCGAAAGGACATCACACAAAAGAGAAACCCAAGCTTCGATGGAAAGACCAAGGTAGAGGACCTGGAAACACTACAAAACTGGAGAAGGTGCGTCTAGGACCGAAGCGCGTGGGTTTCTCTTTTGCAAAAAGGCCAAAGACCTACATAGGTTGTAACAGGTCATTAATGATCATGATGATGACGTCCTTGTACCATAGGGTATAATTATCTATCAAAGGGTTGCAAGTTACTATCGAAGTGACTTAGAAATGTCAAATAAAAAATCACCAAGTGACCAAATATATCGTAGATATTTCGATAGTGTGCAAGACTTTTGCTTTTACTAGATATTTAATATTAATAATTCCAAAATTATATTTGGTTTGCCTTTTGGTACCACCATAACATATGATATGCAATGCTTAAAATTCAGGTCTTGCAATTCATCACCATGTAATCGTATAAACACATAAAAAAATAAAAAATTAATTTTTAGACAAATAGTAACGGTTCCTTTTTCATTTGTTTAAAAGCTTTAAAGCAAAAAGCTTTTTGCTTTTAAACAAATGCAATTCGTAAATTTTTTATTTATTGCAAAAGCAGAACATTTGGTGGAAGCTAAAGCTTCCAGAACAGGGTGACAGCACTGTTTATAAATAATATTCAGCTGTTTAGCATACGATTTATAGTACATCGTAGTTATCGGCAACGTTTTGTTTTCCGCCAGAACTCAATTTTTCATCATATTATTATACCCTCCAGATAAAATAGGGGGCGTACTAAATTTGAGTCGATTTAGACATATGTCCGTGTGTCCGTTGGCATTATCATGGGAGCAAATTTCGATATAATGAACTGAAGTTTTGTACAGACACTTTTAGTTTTTGCACGAAGGTCGTTTTTAAAAATTGGCAAAGAGTCATGCCCGCAATCAACAAAAGTCTGTATATCTGGCACAAAAAATGGCCTATGAAGTTGAAATTGAATTCTCATATTTATAGTTATTCCATCCATCGATATGCTTAACATGAGCGTGATCAGATAACAGACACGTCCACAATTTACAAAAAACCATATTCACCATAAAACTAGACGTTCAAGCTGATACGTAATAGAGGGCGCAATATATATATGTTTGCTAGGCGTGGCCGTTTTGGATATGGAGAAGGGTGTTTAAGATTTGGCCTAAGCTAAATTTAGTTTTCTCACTTGTTAAATATAAAGTTTGCTACACTTGAAGAATTTAAAAATATTTAGTGTTAAATGTTAAAAGATAGCATAATAATAAATTACCTCTACAATTAAGTATAACTTATGGGCATGGCATTGCCTTTGCTTTCAATGGAGATTTCACCCATTTAGCTAAAAGTATCCGTGTGCAATATAGCATAGTATCTTCATTTTTGACTGTCAGCTTTTCAACAAAAAACGGATACACGGACACCGCTATATTTTAAATGATGTTTCAATTTATATATCCTGGACACTCTCTAAATCTGAGACGTACGTAAGTACATTAGCAATTATTTTACAGACACTTCTAGTTAAACAATATAGTAATAAAATAATTGAGCAAGTGGATTCATAATAGTTTAGGGCTGCAACAAGTTGTACACATGTAATATTGCTAATAATAATTAAGAATCTTATTGTATTAATTTCATAATATACTACATGAGAATATGCTTTCAAACTTAATAATTAATTGTAAGAAATTTGTGTGAGTAAACGATTTTGATTAGAGCACTACAATCACGTTTCGGCAGGTACTAGTTGTAGCATTTTTGCTTAACATGTTGAGCAGAGATAGAAACCTTGAAGCAATGAATTCCCATCATAAACACTCGTTGCCACACGTCCTCAACTCTTATTATGTGCATTCACATTTTCTTCCCACAAGTTAAAATGTACGTAAACTCTGAGCCGTATGCATAACAATGGTTCTTAAATTCAATTCAAGACGATAATGTTTCTAAAGAGTTTGGAAAACTTGGAAAAGATTATGTACTGAAAATTGTGCAAAATGGTTTTGTTGTTGTTGTTGTAAGTTAGCTTAATAAAATTAACATTAAAGACTGATATTATGTTAAACAAAAAGAGACACCACTGATGTGGGCTTTGTGGTATAAAATCGTTCACTTTATATGCAAATTTGTTGTAAATCACTTTTTTTCTATATTTTTTTTTTGTTTATACTCGCATGAAGGAATATTTTTAGTTAAAAGGCTTTGAATGGGAGGTGGTAACAGATGAGTGTTTAATGAAATAATTTTGAATTAATTTGAAGTTTACTTTGAGTGTAAGCGTTAACGAAAAATGCAGGCTTTGTGGGTATCGACGTGAAAGCACTGCTCGGCAGGGTTGTTAGCAAAGTAATAAAAAAGCTAATGATTAAGTATGTAGAAGGATATGAAAGTTTGTATTTCTGTCAATTAAAAACAACAATAACATCAACAAAAGCAATTAAATTGAGGCCTAATCGTAAATACCCTCCACATCTACATACAACCCCTATATACCCTCCTAAGGTGTAATCATATGTTTGCCTATAACAGGTACCCGTATCGTATCAACTTATACGTGGAATTTTGCGCTTGGAGGAGCATATGTTATACGAACCACCCAATTGAGGCTGAGGGGCCAAAATATACTTTATACCTTCAATCCACTATATGTAGTTAGTATCCTAGTATAATAAGTTCGGAAGAATTTAATCAACTTAATAGCAATTTGGTTTTAAGTGCCCATATAATTTATTGGTGTCCAACTTCAAAATCTTCTTTGGAATTGTCATATAATGGTTTGTTAAAGGCGAACATGTAGCTCTTCTTTTGGTACATGACACATGGTCACAAGATTAGATTGTTTTGTAATATGTGCATGTGATGTCATGATTCGGTTTCGCTTCGCGGACGTTTTTTTCATGAAATTATAAAATTTTGTTTTATACTTTTTGGAATTTTTTTAGTCACAGTATACGTGCATCTGAGCAAGAAGGGTGTAAGTGTATGCTTCCCTGCTTAAATGAAATTTGTATTTTATTTTCGTATTTTTGGCTAAAATCAATTTTTCTTCAAACTGTGCTTGTGGTCTTGAATCTTTCTTGGAGCAAATTCACACTTAAAAAATAATACAGAACTTTGAGATTACACAAAATTGGACCAAATTTTTATAATTGTTTGTTGTTATTGTTGTAATAATATGTACAAAAATTGAACATTTTGGAAAGTTTTCGTTAAAAATAATTAAAGTTGAACGTTAATAAGAATTAATTAATAAAAATTAAATGTTTAAAAAACGCATGTTTCTTATTCCTTTGCGAAAATGAACCTCTTGTTAAAGGAAAGAGGAAGTAAGTTTTTTTCACGCTCAATAAAGTGGCGTACAATAAAGGGCTTCCAAGACTAACAACTTACACATTAAAATAATTAACACTTCAAGGACGAACAACAAGAAATATAAGTATACATTTATTTCACATAACAGAAAATCGAGAAAAGAGTTGCGGAAAAGACGGCCATAAAGAGGCAACAATTTCATACGTATAGATGATTTTGCAAATATTTATCTGATGGTCCACTTTTTTTTAATATACAGAACATATTTATATAGAATATATCTTATTCCGTTTGTTTGCAATGTATATTTTGCATGAGAATGACTTTTATTATATTTATTGTAAAACAGTTGCTTCAAGTGTTAAGAATGCACGGAACTTTTGCGTACGATTAACGTTTAAAAGCGCAATAAAGTGGAACAATGTATATTCAGTAATATGTACTACATATGTAGTGCGTACGTAAGCATGGCTCCGGATGTATCACGAGCGTGTCTGAAGCGTGCTCGGTGTATGACTGTAATAAATTTTCAAAAACCTTGAATCTCAATCCCTCTCAACTGCAATCTAAATGTATACAAAACAAGTAAAAATCTTATAGTCAGTCAAGTCCGACACTACAATTACTTTATTTGTATCTGTATACGTGAGACTTTGCCATGTAAGTTACTTCATGAAATGTAATTATATGGGCTCTAAAAATAATCCGATTACATCCAAAAGTTTTGTCAAAAAATATTAAGAATTGCGATTTCTTGTGATATAAAGAATTCCATTATAATAAAATCTTATATGGGTAGAGCTTCTAAAAATGGTTCGATTCGGTCCATTTTCAAGGGTTCGTCCTTGTACCAAATTACATTGAAATGTCTCGAAAAATGCGACCTGTAGCTTATGCACAAATTTAATGGGCAGACAGACGGACATGGTAAAATCCATTCAGATTTTGATTTTGAATTCATCAGTATAATTGAAGGTCGTTGTGGCATTTGCTGTTTAAGAGTTAAAAAACACCTGACCAAATTTGATAAACCTTTTACCACACAAGTGGTGCAGAGTTTACCGTCTACCGTCTACTAATAATAATATATACTACTATATATATATACAATATATACTAATATATTTATATAATATTATAATATATAATATATAATAATAATATAATATAATATATTATTATTAGTATATAGTATATATTACTATGTATATATACTATATACATATAAATACTATATACTAATAATAATATAATAATCTACCGTCTACCGTCCCGTCTATCGTCGACCGTCTACCGTCTACCGTCTACTAATAATAATATATGCTAATATATTTTTATAATATTATAATATATAATATACATATAATAATATATACTACTATATATATATATATATAATATATAATATATATTATATATATATATTATTATATATTTCTATATATATGTATAATATATACTATATACTAATAGTATAATAATCTACCGTCTACCACCGTCTACCGTCTACTACCGTCTACCGTCTACCGTCTACCACCGTCTACCGTCTACCGTCCACCACCGTCTACCGTCTACCATTGTCTACCGTCTACCACCGTCTACCGTCTACCACCGTCTACCGTCTACCATCGTCTACCGTCTACCACCGTCTACCGTCTACCACCGTCTACCGTCTACCAGCGTCTACCGTCTACCACCGTCTACCGTCTACCGTCTACCAGCGTCTACCGTCTACCACCGTCTACCGTCTACCGTCTACCGTCTACCGTCTACCGTCTACCGTCTACCGTCTACCGTCTACCGTCTACCGTCTAACGTCTAACGTCTACCGTCTACTGTCTACCGTCTACTGTCTACCGTCTACTGTCTACTGTCTACCGTCTACCGTCTACCGTCTACCGTCTACTGTCTACCGTCTACCGTCTACCGTCTACTGTCTACCGTCTACCGTCTACCGTCTACTGTCTACCGTCTACCGTCTACTGTCTACCGTCTACCGTCTACTGTCTACCGTCTACCGTCTACCGTCTACCGTCTACCGTCTACCGTTTACCGTCTACCGTCTACCGTCTACCGTCTACCGTCTACCGTCTACTAATAATAATATATGCTAATATATTTTTATAATATTATAATATATAATATATACTATATATATAATAATATATACTACTATATATATATATATGTATAATATATAATATATACTAATAGTATAATAATCTACCGTCTACCGTCTACCACCGTCTACCGTCTACCGTCTACCGTCTACCCCGTCTACCGTCTACCCCGTCTACCGTCTACCACCGTCTACCACCGTCTACCGTCAATCACCGTCTACCACCGTCTACCGTCTATCACCGTCTACCGTCTACCACCGTCTACCACCGTCTACCGTCTACCACCGTCTACTGTCTACCACCGTCTACCCTTTACCGTCTACCACCGTCTACAATCTACCGACTACCACCGTCTACCGTCTACCACCGTCTACCGTCTACCACCGTCTACCGTCTACCACCGTCTACCACCGCCTACCGTCTACCACCGTCTACCGTCTACCACCGTCTACCGTCTACCACCGTCTACCGTCTACCACCGTCTACCGTCTACCACCGTCTACCGTCTACCGTCTACCGTCTAACGTCTACCGTCTACTGTCTACCGTCTACTGTCTACCGTCTACCGTCTACCGTCTACCGTCTACTAATAATAATATATGCTAATATATTTTTATAATATTATAATATATAATATATACTATATATATAACAATATATACTACTATATATATATACATAATATATACTATATACTAATAGTATAATAATCTACCGTCTACCACCGTCTACCGTCTACCGTCCACCACCGTCTACCGTCTACTGTCTACCATTGTCTACCGTCTACCACCGTCTACCACCGTCTACCGTCTACAACCGTCTACCGTCTACCACCGTCTACCGTCTACCACCGTCTACCGTCTCTCACCGTCTACCGTCTACCACCGTCTACCGTTTACCACCGTCTACCGTCTACCGTCTACCACCGTCTACCGTCTACCATCTACCACCGTCTACCGTCTACCACCGTCTACCGTCTACCGACTACCACCGTCTACCGTCTATCGTCTACCACCGTCTAACGTCTACCGTCTACCGTCTACCACCGTCTACCGTCTACCACCGTCTACCGTCTACCGTCTACCACCGTCTACCGTCTACCGTCTACCACCGTCTACCGTTTACCACCGTCTACCGTCTACCGTCTACCACCGTCTTCCGTCTACCACCGTCTACCGTCTACCACCGTCTACCGTCTACCACCGTCTACCGTCTACCACCGTCTACCATCTACCACCGTTTACCGTCTACCGTCTACCACCGTCTACCGTCTACCACCGTCTACCGTTTACCACCGTCTACCGTCTACCGTCTACCGTCTACCGTCTACCGTCCACCGTCTACCGTCTACCACCGTCTACCGTCTACCACCGTCTACCGTCTACCGTCTACCACCGTTTACCGTCTACCGTCTACCACCGTCTACCGTCTACCACCGTCTACCACCGTCTACCGTCTACCGTTTACCGTCTACCGTTTACCACCGTCTACCGTTTACCACCGTCTACCGTCTACCGTCTACCGTCTACCGTCCACCGTCTACCGTCTACCACCGTCTACCGTCTACCACCGTCTACCGTTTACCGTCTACTAATAATAATATATGCTAATATATTATTATAATATTATAATATATAATATATAATATATATAAATAATAATATATACTACTATATATATATATATATATATATAATATATAATATATATTATATATATATAATAATATATATTACTATATATATGTATAAAATATACTATATACTAATAGTATAATACCGTCTACCACCGTCTACCGTCTACCGTCTACCACCGTCTACTGTCTACCACCGTCTACCGTCTACCGTCTACCACCGTCTACCGTTTACCACCGTCTACCGTCTACCGTCTACCGTCTACCACCGTCTACCGTCTACCATCTACCACCGTCTACCGTCTACAGCCGTCTACCGTCTACCGTCTACCACCGTCTACCGTCTACCACCGTCTACCACCGTCTACCGTCTACCGTTTATCGTCTACCGTCTACCACCGTCTACCGTCTACCGTTTACCACCGTCTACCGTCTACCGTCTACCGTCTACCGTCTACCACCGTCTACCGTCTACCACCGTCTACCGTCTACCGTCTACCGTCTACACCGTTTACCGTCTACCATCTACCACCGTTTACCGTCTACCGTCTACCACCGTCTACCGTCTACCACCGTCTACCGTCTACCGTCTACCACCGTCTACCGTCTACCACCGTCTACCGTCTACCACCATCTACCGTCTACCACCGTCTACCGTCTACCACCGTCTACCACCGTCTACCGTCTACCGTTTACCGTCTACCGTCTACCGTCCACCGTTTACCGTCTACCACCGTCTACCGTTTACCACCGTCTACCGTCTACCGTCTACCGTCTACCGTCTACCGTCTACCGTCTACCGTCAACCGTCTACCGTCCACCGTCTACCGTCTACCACCGTCTACCGTCTACCACCGTCTACCGTCTACCGTCTACCACCGTTTACCGTCTACCGTCTACCACCGTTTACCGTCTACCGTCTACCACCGTCTACCGTCTACCACCGTCTACCGTCTACCACCGTCTACCGTCTACCACCGTCTACCGTCTACCACCGTCTACTGTCTACCACCGTCTACCGTTTACCGTCTACCACCGTCTACCGTCTACCACCGTCTACCGTCTACCGTCTACCGTCTACCACCGTCTACCGTCTACCACCGTCTACCGTCTACCACCGTCTACCGTCTACCACCGTCTACCACCGTCTACCACCGTCTACCGTCTACCGTTTACCGTCTACCGTTTACCACCGTCTACCGTTTACCACCGTCTACCGTCTACCGTCTACCGTCTACCGTCTACCGTCTACCGTCTACCGTCTACCGTCTACCGTCCACCGTCTACCGTCTACCACTGTCTACCGTCTACCACCGTCTACCGTCTACCGTCTACCGTCTACCGTCTACCACGGTTTACAATCTACCGTCTACCACCGTTTACCGTCTACCGTCTACCACCGTCTACCGTCTACCACCGTCTACCGTCTACCACCGTCTACCGTCTACCGACTACCACCGTCTACCGTCTACCGTCTACCACCGTCTACCGTCTACCGTCTACCGTCTACCACCGTCTACCGTCTACCACCGTCTACCGTCTACCGTCTACCACCGTCTACCGTCTACCGTCTACCACCGTCTACCGTCTACCACCGTCTACCGTCTACCGTCTACCACCGTCTTCCGTCTACCACCGTCTACCGTCTACCACCGTCTACCGTCTACCACCGTCTACCGTCTACCACCGTCTACCATCTACCACCGTCTACCATCTACCACCGTTTACCGTCTACCGTCTACCACCGTCTACCGTTTACCACCGTCTACCGTCTACCGTCTACCGTCTACCGTCTACCGTCTACCGTCTACCGTCTACCGTCTACCGTCTACCGTCTACCGTCTACCGTCTACCGTCTACCGTCCACCGTCTACCGTCTACCACCGTCTACCGTCTACCACCGTCTACCGTCTACCGTCTACCACCGTTTACCGTCTACCGTCTACCACCGTCTACCGTCTACCACCGTCTACCACCGTCTACCGTCTACCGTTTACCGTCTACCGTTTACCACCGTCTACCGTTTACCACCGTCTACCGTCTACCGTCTACCGTCTACCGTCCACCGTCTACCGTCTACCACCGTCTACCGTCTACCACCGTCTACCGTTTACCGTCTACTAATAATAATATATGCTAATATATTATTATAATATTATAATATATAATATATAATATATATAAATAATAATATATACTACTATATATATATATATATATATATAATATATAATATATATTATATATATATAATAATATATATTACTATATATATGTATAAAATATACTATATACTAATAGTATAATACCGTCTACCACCGTCTACCGTCTACCGTCTACCACCGTCTACTGTCTACCACCGTCTACCGTCTACCGTCTACCACCGTCTACCGTTTACCACCGTCTACCGTCTACCACCGTCTACCGTCTACCACCGTCTACCGTCTACCGTCTACCACCGTCTACCGTCTACCGTCTACCACCGTCTACCGTCTACCGTCTACCACCGTCTACCGTCTACCGTCTACCACCGTCTACCGTCTACCGTCTACCACCGTCTACCGTCTACCGTCTACCACCGTCTACCGTCTACCGTCTACCACCGTCTACCGTCTACCGTCTACCACCGTCTACCGTCTACCGTCTACCACCGTCTACCGTCTACCGTCTACCGTCTACCGTCTACCGTCTACCGTCTACCGTCTACCGTCTACCGTCTACCGTCTACCGTCTACCGTCTACCGTCTACCGTCTACCGTCTACCGTCTACCGTCTACCGTCTACCGTCTACCGTCTACCGTCTACCGTCTACCGTCTACCGTCTACCGTCTACCGTCTACCGTCTACCGTCTACCGTCTACCGTCTACCGTCTACCGTCTACCGTCTACCGTCTACCGTCTACCGTCTACCGTCTACCGTCTACCGTCTACCGTCTACCGTCTACCGTCTACCGTCTACCGTCTACCGTCTACCGTCTACCGTCTACCGTCTACCGTCTACCGTCTACCGTCTACCGTCTACCGTCTACCGTCTACCGTCTACCGTCTACCGTCTACCGTCTACCGTCTACCGTCTACCGTCTACCGTCTACCGTCTACCGTCTACCGTCTACCGTCTACCGTCTACCGTCTACCGTCTACCGTCTACCGTCTACCGTCTACCGTCTACCGTCTACCGTCTACCGTCTACCGTCTACCGTCTACCGTCTACCGTCTACCGTCTACCGTCTACCGTCTACCGTCTACCGTCTACCGTCTACCGTCTACCGTCTACCGTCTACCGTCTACCGTCTACCGTCTACCGTCTACCGTCTACCGTCTACCGTCTACCGTCTACCGTCTACCGTCTACCGTCTACCGTCTACCGTCTACCGTCTACCGTCTACCGTCTACCGTCTACCGTCTACCGTCTACCGTCTACCGTCTACCGTCTACCGTCTACCGTCTACCGTCTACCGTCTACCGTCTACCGTCTACCGTCTACCGTCTACCGTCTACCGTCTACCGTCTACCGTCTACCGTCTACCGTCTACCGTCTACCGTCTACCGTCTACCGTCTACCGTCTACCGTCTACCGTCTACCGTCTACCGTCTACCGTCTACCGTCTACCGTCTACCGTCTACCGTCTACCGTCTACCGTCTACCGTCTACCGTCTACCGTCTACCGTCTACCGTCTACCGTCTACCGTCTACCGTCTACCGTCTACCGTCTACCGTCTATTGTGATGAGGGTATACTAAGTTTTGTTCTTCCGTTTGCAACACCCAAAAGGAGGCGTCAGAGACCCT
This sequence comes from Ornithomya chloropus, assembly GCA_963971445.1. Classification (NCBI taxonomy): domain Eukaryota; kingdom Metazoa; phylum Arthropoda; class Insecta; order Diptera; family Hippoboscidae; genus Ornithomya; species Ornithomya chloropus. The sequence goes on from OZ020532.1 coordinate 25,192,180, forward strand.
ACAAAGTATATATATTCTTGATCAGCGTCAAAAACTGAGTCGATTTAGATATGTATGTCCGTGTGTACGTGTGTCCGTGTGTCCGTGTGTCCGTCTATTGTTGGCACTCTCACGGGCGTTAATTTTGAGATATTGAGCTGAAATTTTGTACAGGCACTTTAAGTCTTTGCACGCAGATCTCTATTTAAAATGGGCAAAATCGGCCAAGAGCCACGCCCACAATCGACAAAAACCTATTTATCTACCACAAAATATGAGCTACAAACTTGAAATTAGGTATGTATATCTATGAATATTATCTTCATCGATATGCCAAAAATGGGCGTACTCGAACTACTATATATATATATAATATATATATATAATAATGTATATTACTATATATATATATAATATATACTATTTACTAATAGTATAATAATCTACCGTCTACCGTCTACTAATAATAATATATGCTAATATATTTTTATAATATTATAATATATATTATATACTATATATATATAATATTATATACTACTATATATATATATATAATATATATATATAATATATAATATATAATATATATATATAATAATATATATTACTATATATATATAATATATACTATTTACTAATAGTATAATAATCTACCGTCTACCGTCTACCGTCTACCGTCTACCGTCTACCGTCTACCGTCTACCGTCTACCGTCTACCGTCTACCGTCTACCGTCTACCGTCTACCGTCTACCGTCTACCGTCTACCGTCTACCGTCTACCGTCTACCGTCTACCGTCTACCGTCTACCGTCTACCGTCTACCGTCTACCGTCTACCGTCTACCGTCTACCGTCTACCGTCTACCGTCTACCGTCTACCGTCTACCGTCTACCGTCTACCGTCTACCGTCTACCGTCTACCGTCTACCGTCTACCGTCTACCGTCTACCGTCTACCGTCTACCGTCTACCGTCTACCGTCTACCGTCTACCGTCTACCGTCTACCGTCTACCGTCTACCGTCTACCGTCTACCGTCTACCGTCTACCGTCTACCGTCTACCGTCTACCGTCTACCGTCTACCGTCTACCGTCTACCGTCTACCGTCTACCGTCTACCGTCTACCGTCTACCGTCTACCGTCTACCGTCTACCGTCTACCGTCTACCGTCTACCGTCTACCGTCTACCGTCTACCGTCTACCGTCTACCGTCTACCGTCTACCGTCTACCGTCTACCGTCTACCGTCTACCGTCTACCGTCTACCGTCTACCGTCTACCGTCTACCGTCTACCGTCTACCGTCTACCGTCTACCGTCTACCGTCTACCGTCTACCGTCTACCGTCTACCGTCTACCGTCTACCGTCTACCGTCTACCGTCTACCGTCTACCGTCTACCGTCTACCGTCTACCGTCTACCGTCTACCGTCTACCGTCTACCGTCTACCGTCTACCGTCTACCGTCTACCGTCTACCGTCTACCGTCTACCGTCTACCGCCTACCGTCTACCGTCTACCGTCTACCGTCTACCGTCTACCGTCTACCGTCTACCGTCTACCGTCTACCGTCTACCGTCTACCGTCTACCGTCTACCGTCTACCGTCTACCGTCTACCGTCTACCGTCTACCGTCTATTGTGATGAGGGTATACTAAGTTTTGTTCTTCCGTTTGCAACACCCAAAAGGAGGCGTCAGAGACCCTACAAAGTATATATATTCTTGATCAGCGTCAAAAACTGAGTCGATTTAGATATGTATGACCGTGTGTCCGTCTGTTGTTGGCACTCTCACGGGCGTTAATTTTGAGATATTGAGCTGAAATTTTGTACAGGCACTTTAAGTCTTTGCACGCAGATCTCTATTTAAAATGGGCAAAATCGGCCAAGAGCCACGCCCACAATCGACAAAAACCTATTTATCTACCACAAAATATGAGCTACAAACTTGAAATTAGGTATGTATATCTATGAATATTATCTTCATCGATATGCCAAAAATGGGCGTACTCGAACTACTATATATATATATAATATATATATATAATATATAATATATATTATATATATATAATAATGTATATTACTATATATATATATAATATATACTATTTACTAATAGTATAATAATCTACCGTCTACCGTCTACCGTCTACCGTCTACCGTCTACCGTCTACCGTCTACCGTCTACCGTCTACCGTCTACCGTCTACCGTCTACCGTCTACCGTCTACCGTCTACCGTCTACCGTCTACCGTCTACCGTCTACCGTCTACCGTCTACCGTCTACCGTCTACCGTCTACCGTCTACCGTCTACCGTCTACCGTCTACCGTCTACCGTCTACCGTCTACCGTCTACCGTCTACCGTCTACCGTCTACCGTCTACCGTCTACCGTCTACCGTCTACCGTCTACCGTCTACCGTCTACCGTCTACCGTCTACCGTCTACCGTCTACCGTCTACCGTCTACCGTCTACCGTCTACCGTCTACCGTCTACCGTCTACCGTCTACCGTCTACCGTCTACCGTCTACCGTCTACCGTCTACCGTCTACCGTCTACCGTCTACCGTCTACCGTCTACCGTCTACCGTCTACCGTCTACCGTCTACCGTCTACCGTCTACCGTCTACCGTCTACCGTCTACCGTCTACCGTCTACCGTCTACCGTCTACCGTCTACCGTCTACCGTCTACCGTCTACCGTCTACCGTCTACCGTCTACCGTCTACCGTCTACCGTCTACCGTCTACCGTCTACCGTCTACCGTCTACCGTCTACCGTCTACCGTCTACCGTCTACCGTCTACCGTCTACCGTCTACCGTCTACCGTCTACCGTCTACCGTCTACCGTCTACCGTCTACCGTCTACCGTCTACCGTCTACCGTCTACCGTCTACCGTCTACCGTCTACCGTCTACCGTCTACCGTCTACCGTCTACCGTCTACCGTCTACCGTCTACCGTCTACCGTCTACCGTCTACCGTCTACCGTCTACCGTCTACCGTCTACCGTCTACCGTCTACCGTCTACCGTCTACCGTCTACCGTCTACCGTCTACCGTCTACCGTCTACCGTCTACCGTCTACCGTCTACCGTCTACCGTCTACCGTCTACCGTCTACCGTCTACCGTCTACCGTCTACCGTCTACCGTCTACCGTCTACCGTCTACCGTCTACCGTCTACCGTCTACCGTCTACCGTCTACCGTCTACCGTCTACCGTCTACCGTCTACCGTCTACCGTCTACCGTCTACCGTCTACCGTCTACCGTCTACCGTCTACCGTCTACCGTCTACCGTCTATTGTGATGAGGGTATACTAAGTTTTGTTCTTCCGTTTGCAACACCCAAAAGGAGGCGTCAGAGACCCTACAAAGTATATATATTCTTGATCAGCGTCAAAAACTGAGTCGATTTAGATATGTATGTCCGTGTGTACGTGTGTCCGTGTGTCCGTGTGTCCGTGTGTCCGTCTGTTGTTGGCACTCTCACGGGCGTTAATTTTGAGATATTGAGCTGAAATTTTGTACAGGCACTTTAAGTCTTTGCACGCAGATCTCTATTTAAAATGGGCAAAATCGGCCAAGAGCCACGCCCACAATCGACAAAAACCTATTTATCTACCACAAAATATGAGCTACAAACTTGAAATTAGGTATGTATATCTATGAATATTATCTTCATCGATATGCCAAAAATGGGCGTACTCGAACTACTATATATATATATAATATATATATATAATATATATATATAATATATAATATATATTATATATATATAATAATGTATATTACTATATATATATATAATATATACTATTTACTAATAGTATAATAATCTACCGTCTACCGTCTACCGTCTACCGTCTACCGTCTACCGTCTACCGTCTACCGTCTACCGTCTACCGTCTACCGTCTACCGTCTACCGTCTACCGTCTACCGTCTACCGTCTACCGTCTACCGTCTACCGTCTACCGTCTACCGTCTACCGTCTACCGTCTACCGTCTACCGTCTACCGTCTACCGTCTACCGTCTACCGTCTACCGTCTACCGTCTACCGTCTACCGTCTACCGTCTACCGTCTACCGTCTACCGTCTACCGTCTACCGTCTACCGTCTACCGTCTACCGTCTACCGTCTACCGTCTACCGTCTACCGTCTACCGTCTACCGTCTACCGTCTACCGTCTACCGTCTACCGTCTACCGTCTACCGTCTACCGTCTACCGTCTACCGTCTACCGTCTACCGTCTACCGTCTACCGTCTACCGTCTACCGTCTACCGTCTACCGTCTACCGTCTACCGTCTACCGTCTACCGTCTACCGTCTACCGTCTACCGTCTACCGTCTACCGTCTACCGTCTACCGTCTACCGTCTACCGTCTACCGTCTACCGTCTACCGTCTACCGTCTACCGTCTACCGTCTACCGTCTACCGTCTACCGTCTACCGTCTACCGTCTACCGTCTACCGTCTACCGTCTACCGTCTACCGTCTACCGTCTACCGTCTACCGTCTACCGTCTACCGTCTACCGTCTACCGTCTACCGTCTACCGTCTACCGTCTACCGTCTACCGTCTACCGTCTACCGTCTACCGTCTACCGTCTACCGTCTACCGTCTACCGTCTACCGTCTACCGTCTACCGTCTACCGTCTACCGTCTACCGTCTACCGTCTACCGTCTACCGTCTACCGTCTACCGTCTACCGTCTACCGTCTACCGTCTACCGTCTACCGTCTACCGTCTACCGTCTACCGTCTACCGTCTACCGTCTACCGTCTACCGTCTACCGTCTACCGTCTACCGTCTACCGTCTACCGTCTACCGTCTACCGTCTACCGTCTACCGTCTACCGTCTACCGTCTACCGTCTACCGTCTACCGTCTACCGTCTACCGTCTACCGTCTACCGTCTACCGTCTACCGTCTACCGTCTACCGTCTACCGTCTACCGTCTACCGTCTACCGTCTACCGTCTACCGTCTACCGTCTACCGTCTACCGTCTACCGTCTACCGTCTACCGTCTACCGTCTACCGTCTACCGTCTACCGTCTACCGTCTACCGTCTACCGTCTACCGTCTACCGTCTACCGTCTACCGTCTACCGTCTACCGTCTACCGTCTACCGTCTACCGTCTACCGTCTACCGTCTACCGTCTATTGTGATGAGGGTATACTAAGTTTTGTTCTTCCGTTTGCAACACCCAAAAGGAGGCGTCAGAGACCCTACAAAGTATATATATTCTTGATCAGCGTCAAAAACTGAGTCGATTTAGATATGTCACTCTCACGGGCGTTAATTTTGAGATATTGAGCTGAAATTTTGTACAGGCACTTTAAGTCTTTGCACGCAGATCTCTATTTAAAATGGGCAAAATCGGCCAAGAGCCACGCCCACAATCGACAAAAACCTATTTATCTACCACAAAATATGAGCTACAAACTTGAAATTAGGTATGTATATCTATGAATATTATCTTCATCGATATGCCAAAAATGGGCGTACTCGAACTACTATATATATATATAATATATATATATAATAATGTATATTACTATATATATATATAATATATACTATTTACTAATAGTATAATAATCTACCGTCTACCGTCTACTAATAATAATATATGCTAATATATTTTTATAATATTATAATATATATTATATACTATATATATATAATATTATATACTACTATATATATATATATAATATATATATATAATATATAATATATAATATATATTACTATATATATATAATATATACTATTTACTAATAGTATAATAATCTACCGTCTACCGTCTACCGTCTACCGTCTACCGTCTACCGTCTACCGTCTACCGTCTACCGTCTACCGTCTACCGTCTACCGTCTACCGTCTACCGTCTACCGTCTACCGTCTACCGTCTACCGTCTACCGTCTACCGTCTACCGTCTACCGTCTACCGTCTACCGTCTACCGTCTACCGTCTACCGTCTACCGTCTACCGTCTACCGTCTACCGTCTACCGTCTACCGTCTACCGTCTACCGTCTACCGTCTACCGTCTACCGTCTACCGTCTACCGTCTACCGTCTACCGTCTACCGTCTACCGTCTACCGTCTACCGTCTACCGTCTACCGTCTACCGTCTACCGTCTACCGTCTACCGTCTACCGTCTACCGTCTACCGTCTACCGTCTACCGTCTACCGTCTACCGTCTACCGTCTACCGTCTACCGTCTACCGTCTACCGTCTACCGTCTACCGTCTACCGTCTACCGTCTACCGTCTACCGTCTACCGTCTACCGTCTACCGTCTACCGTCTACCGTCTACCGTCTACCGTCTACCGTCTACCGTCTACCGTCTACCGTCTACCGTCTACCGTCTACCGTCTACCGTCTACCGTCTACCGTCTACCGTCTACCGTCTACCGTCTACCGTCTACCGTCTACCGTCTACCGTCTACCGTCTACCGTCTACCGTCTACCGTCTACCGTCTACCGTCTACCGTCTACCGTCTACCGTCTACCGTCTACCGTCTACCGTCTACCGTCTACCGTCTACCGTCTACCGTCTACCGTCTACCGTCTACCGTCTACCGTCTACCGTCTACCGTCTACCGTCTACCGTCTACCGTCTACCGTCTACCGTCTACCGTCTACCGTCTACCGTCTACCGTCTACCGTCTACCGTCTACCGTCTACCGTCTACCGTCTACCGTCTACCGTCTACCGTCTACCGTCTACCGTCTACCGTCTACCGTCTACCGTCTACCGTCTACCGTCTACCGTCTACCGTCTACCGTCTACCGTCTACCGTCTACCGTCTACCGTCTACCGTCTACCGTCTACCGTCTACCGTCTACCGTCTACCGTCTACCGTCTACCGTCTACCGTCTACCGTCTACCGTCTACCGTCTACCGTCTACCGTCTACCGTCTACCGTCTACCGTCTACCGTCTACCGTCTACCGTCTACCGTCTACCGTCTACCGTCTACCGTCTACCGTCTACCGTCTACCGTCTACCGTCTACCGTCTACCGTCTACCGTCTACCGTCTACCGTCTACCGTCTACCGTCTACCGTCTACCGTCTACCGTCTACCGTCTACCGTCTACCGTCTACCGTCTACCGTCTACCGTCTACCGTCTACCGTCTACCGTCTACCGTCTACCGTCTACCGTCTACCGTCTACCGTCTACCGTCTACCGTCTACCGTCTACCGTCTACCGTCTACCGTCTACCGTCTACCGTCTACCGTCTACCGTCTACCGTCTATTGTGATGAGGGTATACTAAGTTTTGTTCTTCCGTTTGCAACACCCAAAAGGAGGCGTCAGAGACCCTACAAAGTATATATATTCTTGATCAGCGTCAAAAACTGAGTCGATTTAGATATGATGTATGTCCGTGTGTCCGTGTGTCCGTGTGTCCGTCTGTTGTTGGCACTCTCACGGGCGTTAATTTTGAGATATTGAGCTGAAATTTTGTACAGGCACTTTAAGTCTTTGCACGCAGATCTCTATTTAAAATGGGCAAAATCGGCCAAGAGCCACGCCCACAATCGACAAAAACCTATTTATCTACCACAAAATATGAGCTACAAACTTGAAATTAGGTATGTATATCTATGAATATTATCTTCATCGATATGCCAAAAATGGGCGTACTCGAACTACTATATATATATATAATATATATATATAATATATAATATATATTATATATATATAATAATGTATATTACTATATATATATATATAATATATACTATTTACTAATAGTATAATAATCTACCGTCTACCGTCTACCGTCTACCGTCTACCGTCTACCGTCTACCGTCTACCGTCTACCGTCTATTGTGATGAAGGTATACTAAGTTTTGTTCTTCCGTTTGCAACACCCAAAAGGAGGCGTCAGAGACCCTACAAAGTATATATATTCTTGATCAGCGTCAAAAACTGAGTCGATTTAGATATGTATGTCCGTGTGTCCGTGTGTCTATGAATATTATCTTCATCGATATGCCAAAAATGGGCGTACTCGAACTACTATATATATATATAATATATATATATAATATATAATATATATTATATATATATAATAATGTATATTACTATATATATATATATAATATATACTATTTACTAATAGTATAATAATCTACCGTCTACCGTCTACCGTCTACCGTCTACCGTCTACCGTCTACCGTCTACCGTCTACCGTCTACCGTCTACCGTCTACCGTCTACCGTCTACCGTCTACCGTCTACCGTCTACCGTCTACCGTCTACCGTCTACCGTCTACCGTCTACCGTCTACCGTCTACCGTCTACCGTCTACCGTCTACCGTCTACCGTCTACCGTCTACCGTCTACCGTCTACCGTCTACCGTCTACCGTCTACCGTCTACCGTCTACCGTCTACCGTCTACCGTCTACCGTCTACCGTCTACCGTCTACCGTCTACCGTCTACCGTCTACCGTCTACCGTCTACCGTCTACCGTCTACCGTCTACCGTCTACCGTCTACCGTCTACCGTCTACCGTCTACCGTCTACCGTCTACCGTCTACCGTCTACCGTCTACCGTCTACCGTCTACCGTCTACCGTCTACCGTCTACCGTCTACCGTCTACCGTCTACCGTCTACCGTCTACCGTCTACCGTCTACCGTCTACCGTCTACCGTCTACCGTCTACCGTCTACCGTCTACCGTCTACCGTCTACCGTCTACCGTCTACCGTCTACCGTCTACCGTCTACCGTCTACCGTCTACCGTCTACCGTCTACCGTCTACCGTCTACCGTCTACCGTCTACCGTCTACCGTCTACCGTCTACCGTCTACCGTCTACCGTCTACCGTCTACCGTCTACCGTCTACCGTCTACCGTCTACCGTCTACCGTCTACCGTCTACCGTCTACCGTCTACCGTCTACCGTCTACCGTCTACCGTCTACCGTCTACCGTCTACCGTCTACCGTCTACCGTCTACCGTCTACCGTCTACCGTCTACCGTCTACCGTCTACCGTCTACCGTCTACCGTCTACCGTCTACCGTCTACCGTCTACCGTCTACCGTCTACCGTCTACCGTCTACCGTCTACCGTCTACCGTCTACCGTCTACCGTCTACCGTCTACCGTCTACCGTCTACCGTCTACCGTCTACCGTCTACCGTCTACCGTCTACCGTCTACCGTCTACCGTCTACCGTCTACCGTCTACCGTCTACCGTCTACCGTCTACCGTCTACCGTCTACCGTCTACCGTCTACCGTCTACCGTCTACCGTCTACCGTCTACCGTCTACCGTCTACCGTCTACCGTCTACCGTCTACCGTCTACCGTCTACCGTCTACCGTCTACCGTCTACCGTCTACCGTCTACCGTCTACCGTCTACCGTCTACCGTCTACCGTCTACCGTCTACCGTCTACCGTCTACCGTCTACCGTCTACCGTCTACCGTCTACCGTCTACCGTCTACCGTCTACCGTCTACCGTCTACCGTCTACCGTCTACCGTCTACCGTCTACCGTCTACCGTCTACCGTCTACCGTCTACCGTCTACCGTCTACCGTCTACCGTCTACCGTCTACCGTCTACCGTCTATTGTGATGAGGGTATACTAAGTTTTGTTCTTCCGTTTGCAACACCCAAAAGGAGGCGTCAGAGACCCTACAAAGTATATATATTCTTGATCAGCGTCAAAAACTGAGTCGATTTAGATATGATGTATGTCCGTGTGTCCGTGTGTCCGTGTGTCCGTCTGTTGTTGGCACTCTACGGGCGTTAATTTTGAGATATTGAGCTGAAATTTTGTACAGGCACTTTAAGTCTTTGCACGCAGATCTCTATTTAAAATGGGCAAAATCGGCCAAGAGCCACGCCCACAATCGACAAAAACCTATTTATCTACCACAAAATATGAGCTACAAACTTGAAATTAGGTATGTATATCTATGAATATTATCTTCATCGATATGCCAAAAATGGGCGTACTCGAACTACTATATATATATATAATATATATATATAATAATGTATATTACTATATATATATATAATATATACTATTTACTAATAGTATAATAATCTACCGTCTACCGTCTACTAATAATAATATATGCTAATATATTTTTATAATATTATAATATATATTATATACTACTATATATATATATATAATATATATATATAATATATAATATATATATATAATAATATATATTACTATATATATATATAATATATACTATTTACTAATAGTATAATAATCTACCGTCTACCGTCTACCGTCTACCGTCTACCGTCTACCGTCTACCGTCTACCGTCTACCGTCTACCGTCTACCGTCTACCGTCTACCGTCTACCGTCTACCGTCTACCGTCTACCGTCTACCGTCTACCGTCTACCGTCTACCGTCTACCGTCTACCGTCTACCGTCTACCGTCTACCGTCTACCGTCTACCGTCTACCGTCTACCGTCTACCGTCTACCGTCTACCGTCTACCGTCTACCGTCTACCGTCTACCGTCTACCGTCTACCGTCTACCGTCTACCGTCTACCGTCTACCGTCTACCGTCTACCGTCTACCGTCTACCGTCTACCGTCTACCGTCTACCGTCTACCGTCTACCGTCTACCGTCTACCGTCTACCGTCTACCGTCTACCGTCTACCGTCTACCGTCTACCGTCTACCGTCTACCGTCTACCGTCTACCGTCTACCGTCTACCGTCTACCGTCTACCGTCTACCGTCTACCGTCTACCGTCTACCGTCTACCGTCTACCGTCTACCGTCTACCGTCTACCGTCTACCGTCTACCGTCTACCGTCTACCGTCTACCGTCTACCGTCTACCGTCTACCGTCTACCGTCTACCGTCTACCGTCTACCGTCTACCGTCTACCGTCTACCGTCTACCGTCTACCGTCTACCGTCTACCGTCTACCGTCTACCGTCTACCGTCTTCCGTCTACTGTGATGAGGGTATACTAAGTTTTGTTCTTCCGTTTGCAACACCCAAAAGGAGGCGTCAGAGACCCTACAAAGTATATATATTCTTGATCAGCGTCAAAAACTGAGTCGATTTAGATATGTATGTCCGTGTGTACGTGTGTCCGTGTGTCCGTCTATTGTTGGCACTCTCACGGGCGTTAATTTTGAGAATATGAGCTGAAATTTTGTACAGGCACTTTAAGTCTTTGCACGCAGATCTCTATTTAAAATGGGCAAAATCGGCCAAGAGCCACGCCCACAATCGACAAAAACCTATTTATCTACCACAAAATATGAGCTACAAACTTGAAATTAGGTATGTATATCAATGAATATTATCTTCATCGATATGCCAAAAATGGGCGTACTCGAACTACTATATATATATATAATATATATATATAATATATACTATATATATATAATATTATATACTACTATATATATATATATAATATATATATATAATATATATTACTATATATATATATAATATATACTATTTACTAATAGTATAATAATCTACCGTCTACCGTCTACCGTCTACCGTCTACCGTCTACCGTCTACCGTCTACCGTCTACCGTCTACCGTCTACACCGGTCTACCGTCTACCGTCTACCGTCTACCGTCTACCGTCTACCGTCTACCGTCTACCGTCTACCGTCTACCGTCTACCGTCTACCGTCTACCGTCTACCGTCTACCGTCTACCGTCTACCGTCTACCGTCTACCGTCTACCGTCTACCGTCTACCGTCTACCGTCTACCGTCTACCGTCTACCGTCTACCGTCTACCGTCTACCGTCTACCGTCTACCGTCTACCGTCTACCGTCTACCGTCTACCGTCTACCGTCTACCGTCTACCGTCTACCGTCTACCGTCTACCGTCTACCGTCTACCGTCTACCGTCTACCGTCTACCGTCTACCGTCTACCGTCTACCGTCTACCGTCTACCGTCTACCGTCTACCGTCTACCGTCTACCGTCTACCGTCTACCGTCTACCGTCTACCGTCTACCGTCTACCGTCTACCGTCTACCGTCTACCGTCTACCGTCTACCGTCTACCGTCTACCGTCTACCGTCTACCGTCTACCGTCTACCGTCTACCGTCTACCGTCTACCGTCTACCGTCTACCGTCTACCGTCTACCGTCTACCGTCTACCGTCTACCGTCTACCGTCTACCGTCTACCGTCTACCGTCTACCGTCTACCGTCTACCGTCTACCGTCTACCGTCTACCGTCTACCGTCTACCGTCTACCGTCTACCGTCTACCGTCTACCGTCTACCGTCTACCGTCTACCGTCTACCGTCTACCGTCTACCGTCTACCGTCTACCGTCTACCGTCTACCGTCTACCGTCTACCGTCTACCGTCTACCGTCTACCGTCTACCGTCTACCGTCTACCGTCTACCGTCTACCGTCTACCGTCTACCGTCTACCGTCTACCGTCTACCGTCTACCGTCTACCGTCTACCGTCTACCGTCTACCGTCTACCGTCTACCGTCTACCGTCTACCGTCTACCGTCTACCGTCTACCGTCTACCGTCTACCGTCTACCGTCTACCGTCTACCGTCTACCGTCTACCGTCTACCGTCTACCGTCTACCGTCTACCGTCTACCGTCTACCGTCTACCGTCTACCGTCTACCGTCTACCGTCTACCGTCTACCGTCTACCGTCTACCGTCTACCGTCTACCGTCTACCGTCTACCGTCTACCGTCTACCGTCTACCGTCTACCGTCTACCGTCTACCGTCTACCGTCTACCGTCTACCGTCTACCGTCTACCGTCTACCGTCTACCGTCTACCGTCTACCGTCTACCGTCTACCGTCTACCGTCTACCGTCTACCGTCTACCGTCTACCGTCTACCGTCTACCGTCTACCGTCTACCGTCTACCGTCTACCGTCTACCGTCTACCGTCTACCGTCTACCGTCTACCGTACCGTCTACCGTCTACCGTCTACCGTCTACCGTCTACCGTCTACCGTCTACCGTCTACCGTCTACCGTCTACCGTCTACCGTCTACCGTCTACCGTCTACCGTCTACCGTCTACCGTCTACCGTCTACCGTCTACCGTCTACCGTCTACCGTCTACCGTCTACCGTCTACCGTCTACCGTCTACCGTCTACCGTCTACCGTCTACCGTCTACCGTCTACCGTCTACCGTCTACCGTCTACCGTCTACCGTCTACCGTCTACCGTCTACCGTCTACCGTCTACCGTCTACCGTCTACCGTCTACCGTCTACCGTCTACCGTCTACCGTCTACCGTCTACCGTCTACCGTCTACCGTCTACCGTCTACCGTCTACCGTCTACCGTCTACCGTCTACCGTCTACCGTCTACCGTCTACCGTCTACCGTCTACCGTCTACCGTCTACCGTCTACCGTCTACCGTCTACCGTCTACCGTCTACCGTCTACCGTCTACCGTCTACCGTCTACCGTCTACCGTCTACCGTCTACCGTCTACCGTCTACCGTCTACCGTCTACCGTCTACCGTCTACCGTCTACCGTCTACCGTCTACCGTCTACCGTCTACCGTCTACCGTCTACCGTCTACCGTCTACCGTCTACCGTCTACCGTCTACCGTCTACCGTCTACCGTCTACCGTCTACCGTCTACCGTCTACCGTCTACCGTCTACCGTCTACCGTCTACCGTCTACCGTCTACCGTCTACCGTCTACCGTCTACCGTCTACCGTCTACCGTCTACCGTCTACCGTCTACCGTCTACCGTCTACCGTCTACCGTCTACCGTCTACCGTCTACCGTCTACCGTCTACCGTCTACCGTCTACCGTCTACCGTCTACCGTCTACCGTCTACCGTCTACCGTCTACCGTCTACCGTCTACCGTCTACCGTCTACCGTCTACCGTCTACCGTCTACCGTCTACCGTCTACCGTCTACCGTCTACCGTCTACCGTCTACCGTCTACCGTCTACCGTCTACCGTCTACCGTCTACCGTCTACCGTCTACCGTCTACCGTCTACCGTCTACCGTCTACCGTCTACCGTCTACCGTCTACCGTCTACCGTCTACCGTCTACCGTCTACCGTCTACCGTCTACCGTCTACCGTCTACCGTCTACCGTCTACCGTCTACCGTCTACCGTCTACCGTCTACCGTCTACCGTCTACCGTCTACCGTCTACCGTCTACCGTCTACCGTCTACCGTCTACCGTCTACCGTCTACCGTCTACCGTCTACCGTCTACCGTCTACCGTCTACCGTCTACCGTCTACCGTCTACCGTCTACCGTCTACCGTCTACCGTCTACCGTCTACCGTCTACCGTCTACCGTCTACCGTCTACCGTCTACCGTCTACCGTCTACCGTCTACCGTCTACCGTCTACCGTCTACCGTCTACCGTCTACCGTCTACCGTCTACCGTCTACCGTCTACCGTCTACCGTCTACCGTCTACCGTCTACCGTCTACCGTCTACCGTCTACCGTCTACCGTCTACCGTCTACCGTCTACCGTCTACCGTCTACCGTCTACCGTCTACCGTCTACCGTCTACCGTCTACCGTCTACCGTCTACCGTCTACCGTCTACCGTCTACCGTCTACCGTCTACCGTCTACCGTCTACCGTCTACCGTCTACCGTCTACCGTCTACCGTCTACCGTCTACCGTCTACCGTCTACCGTCTACCGTCTACCGTCTACCGTCTACCGTCTACCGTCTACCGTCTACCGTCTACCGTCTACCGTCTACCGTCTACCGTCTACCGTCTACCGTCTACCGTCTACCGTCTACCGTCTACCGTCTACCGTCTACCGTCTACCGTCTACCGTCTACCGTCTACCGTCTACCGTCTACCGTCTACCGTCTACCGTCTACCGTCTACCGTCTACCGTCTACCGTCTACCGTCTACCGTCTACCGTCTACCGTCTACCGTCTACCGTCTACCGTCTACCGTCTACCGTCTACCGTCTACCGTCTACCGTCTACCGTCTACCGTCTACCGTCTACCGTCTACCGTCTACCGTCTACCGTCTACCGTCTACCGTCTACCGTCTACCGTCTACCGTCTACCGTCTACCGTCTACCGTCTACCGTCTACCGTCTACCGTCTACCGTCTACCGTCTACCGTCTACCGTCTACCGTCTACCGTCTACCGTCTACCGTCTACCGTCTACCGTCTACCGTCTACCGTCTACCGTCTACCGTCTACCGTCTACCGTCTACCGTCTACCGTCTACCGTCTACCGTCTACCGTCTACCGTCTACCGTCTACCGTCTACCGTCTACCGTCTACCGTCTACCGTCTACCGTCTACCGTCTACCGTCTACCGTCTACCGTCTACCGTCTACCGTCTACCGTCTACCGTCTACCGTCTACCGTCTACCGTCTACCGTCTACCGTCTACCGTCTACCGTCTACCGTCTACCGTCTACCGTCTACCGTCTACCGTCTACCGTCTACCGTCTACCGTCTACCGTCTACCGTCTACCGTCTACCGTCTACCGTCTACCGTCTACCGTCTACCGTCTACCGTCTACCGTCTACCGTCTACCGTCTACCGTCTACCGTCTACCGTCTACCGTCTACCGTCTACCGTCTACCGTCTACCGTCTACCGTCTACCGTCTACCGTCTACCGTCTACCGTCTACCGTCTACCGTCTACCGTCTACCGTCTACCGTCTACCGTCTACCGTCTACCGTCTACCGTCTACCGTCTACCGTCTACCGTCTACCGTCTACCGTCTACCGTCTACCGTCTACCGTCTACCGTCTACCGTCTACCGTCTACCGTCTACCGTCTACCGTCTACCGTCTACCGTCTACCGTCTACCGTCTACCGTCTACCGTCTACCGTCTACCGTCTACCGTCTACCGTCTACCGTCTACCGTCTACCGTCTACCGTCTACCGTCTACCGTCTACCGTCTACCGTCTACCGTCTACCGTCTACCGTCTACCGTCTACCGTCTACCGTCTACCGTCTACCGTCTACCGTCTACCGTCTACCGTCTACCGTCTACCGTCTACCGTCTACCGTCTACCGTCTACCGTCTACCGTCTACCGTCTACCGTCTACCGTCTACCGTCTACCGTCTATTGTGATGAGGGTATACTAAGTTTTGTTCTTCCGTTTGCAACACCCAAAAGGAGGCGTCAGAGACCCTACAAAGTATATATATTCTTGATCAGCGTCAAAAACTGAGTCGATTTAGATATGTATGTCCGTGTGTCCGTGTGTCCGTGTGTCCGTCTGTTGTTGGCACTCTCACGGGCGTTAATTTTGAGATATTGAGCTGAAATTTTGTACAGGCACTTTAAGTCTTTGCACGCAGATCTCTATTTATCGACAAAAACCTATTTATCTACCACAAAATATGAGCTTCAAACTTGAAATTAGGTATGTATATCTATGAATATTATCTTCATCGATATGCCAAAAATGGGCGTACTCGAACTACTATATATATATATAATATATATATATAATAATGTATATTACTATATATATATATAATATATACTATTTACTAATAGTATAATAATCTACCGTCTACCGTCTACTAATAATAATATATGCTAATATATTTTTATAATATTATAATATATATTATATACTACTATATATATATATATATAATATATAATATATAATATATATATATAATAATATATATTACTATATATATATATAATATATACTATTTACTAATAGTATAATAATCTACCGTCTACCGTCTACCGTCTACCGTCTACCGTCTACCGTCTACCGTCTACCGTCTACCGTCTACCGTCTACCGTCTACCGTCTACCGTCTACCGTCTACCGTCTACCGTCTACCGTCTACCGTCTACCGTCTACCGTCTACCGTCTACCGTCTACCGTCTACCGTCTACCGTCTACCGTCTACCGTCTACCGTCTACCGTCTACCGTCTACCGTCTACCGTCTACCGTCTACCGTCTACCGTCTACCGTCTACCGTCTACCGTCTACCGTCTACCGTCTACCGTCTACCGTCTACCGTCTACCGTCTACCGTCTACCGTCTACCGTCTACCGTCTACCGTCTACCGTCTACCGTCTACCGTCTACCGTCTACCGTCTACCGTCTACCGTCTACCGTCTACCGTCTACCGTCTACCGTCTACCGTCTACCGTCTACCGTCTACCGTCTACCGTCTACCGTCTACCGTCTACCGTCTACCGTCTACCGTCTACCGTCTACCGTCTACCGTCTACCGTCTACCGTCTACCGTCTACCGTCTACCGTCTACCGTCTACCGTCTACCGTCTACCGTCTACCGTCTACCGTCTACCGTCTACCGTCTACCGTCTACCGTCTACCGTCTACCGTCTACCGTCTACCGTCTACCGTCTACCGTCTACCGTCTACCGTCTACCGTCTACCGTCTACCGTCTACCGTCTACCGTCTACCGTCTACCGTCTACCGTCTACCGTCTACCGTCTACCGTCTACCGTCTACCGTCTACCGTCTACCGTCTACCGTCTACCGTCTACCGTCTACCGTCTACCGTCTACCGTCTACCGTCTACCGTCTACCGTCTACCGTCTACCGTCTACCGTCTACCGTCTACCGTCTACCGTCTACCGTCTACCGTCTACCGTCTACCGTCTACCGTCTACCGTCTACCGTCTACCGTCTACCGTCTACCGTCTACCGTCTACCGTCTACCGTCTACCGTCTACCGTCTACCGTCTACCGTCTACCGTCTACCGTCTACCGTCTACCGTCTACCGTCTACCGTCTACCGTCTACCGTCTACCGTCTACCGTCTACCGTCTACCGTCTACCGTCTACCGTCTACCGTCTACCGTCTACCGTCTACCGTCTATTGTGATGAGGGTATACTAAGTTTTGTTCTTCCGTTTGCAACACCCAAAAGGAGGCGTCAGAGACCCTACAAAGTATATATATTCTTGATCAGCGTCAAAAACTGAGTCGATTTAGATATGTATGTCCGTGTGTCCGTGTGTCCGTGTGTCCGTCTGTTGTTGGCACTCTCACGGGCGTTAATTTTGAGATATTGAGCTGAAATTTTGTACAGGCACTTTAAGTCTTTGCACGCAGATCTCTATTTAAAATGGGCAAAATCGGCCAAGAGCCACGCCCACAATCGACAAAAACCTATTTATCTACCACAAAATATGAGCTACAAACTTGAAATTAGGTATGTATATCTATGAATATTATCTTCATCGATATGCCAAAAATGGGCGTACTCGAACTACTATATATATATATAATATATATATATAATATATATATATAATATATAATATATATTATATATATATAATAATGTATATTACTATATATATATATAATATATACTATTTACTAATAGTATAATAATCTACCGTCTACCGTCTACCGTCTACCGTCTACCGTCTACCGTCTACCGTCTACCGTCTACCGTCTACCGTCTACCGTCTACCGTCTACCGTCTACCGTCTACCGTCTACCGTCTACCGTCTACCGTCTACCGTCTACCGTCTACCGTCTACCGTCTACCGTCTACCGTCTACCGTCTACCGTCTACCGTCTACCGTCTACCGTCTACCGTCTACCGTCTACCGTCTACCGTCTACCGTCTACCGTCTACCGTCTACCGTCTACCGTCTACCGTCTACCGTCTACCGTCTACCGTCTACCGTCTACCGTCTACCGTCTACCGTCTACCGTCTACCGTCTACCGTCTACCGTCTACCGTCTACCGTCTACCGTCTACCGTCTACCGTCTACCGTCTACCGTCTACCGTCTACCGTCTACCGTCTACCGTCTACCGTCTACCGTCTACCGTCTACCGTCTACCGTCTACCGTCTACCGTCTACCGTCTACCGTCTACCGTCTACCGTCTACCGTCTACCGTCTACCGTCTACCGTCTACCGTCTACCGTCTACCGTCTACCGTCTACCGTCTACCGTCTACCGTCTACCGTCTACCGTCTACCGTCTACCGTCTACCGTCTACCGTCTACCGTCTACCGTCTACCGTCTACCGTCTACCGTCTACCGTCTACCGTCTACCGTCTACCGTCTACCGTCTACCGTCTACCGTCTACCGTCTACCGTCTACCGTCTACCGTCTACCGTCTACCGTCTACCGTCTACCGTCTACCGTCTACCGTCTACCGTCTACCGTCTACCGTCTACCGTCTACCGTCTACCGTCTACCGTCTACCGTCTACCGTCTACCGTCTACCGTCTACCGTCTACCGTCTACCGTCTACCGTCTACCGTCTACCGTCTACCGTCTACCGTCTACCGTCTACCGTCTACCGTCTACCGTCTACCGTCTACCGTCTACCGTCTACCGTCTACCGTCTACCGTCTACCGTCTACCGTCTACCGTCTACCGTCTACCGTCTACCGTCTACCGTCTACCGTCTACCGTCTACCGTCTACCGTCTACCGTCTACCGTCTACCGTCTACCGTCTACCGTCTACCGTCTACCGTCTACCGTCTACCGTCTACCGTCTACCGTCTACCGTCTACCGTCTACCGTCTACCGTCTACCGTCTACCGTCTACCGTCTACCGTCTACCGTCTACCGTCTACCGTCTACCGTCTACCGTCTACCGTCTACCGTCTACCGTCTACCGTCTACCGTCTACCGTCTACCGTCTACCGTCTACCGTCTACCGTCTACCGTCTACCGTCTACCGTCTACCGTCTACCGTCTACCGTCTATTGTGATGAGGGTATACTAAGTTTTGTTCTTCCGTTTGCAACACCCAAAAGGAGGCGTCAGAGACCCTACAAAGTATATATATTCTTGATCAGCGTCAAAAACTGAGTCGATTTAGATATGTATGTCCGTGTGTACGTGTGTCCGTGTGTCCGTCTATTGTTGGCACTCTCACGGGCGTTAATTTTGAGAATATGAGCTGAAATTTTGTACAGGCACTTTAAGTCTTTGCACGCAGATCTCTATTTAAAATGGGCAAAATCGGCCAAGAACCACGCCCACAATCGACAAAAACCTATTTATCTACCACAAAATATGAGCTACAAACTTGAAATTAGGTATGTATATCTATGAATATTATCTTCATCGATATGCCAAAAATGGGCGTACTCGAACTACTATATATATATATAATATATATATATAATATATACTATATATATATATATAATATATATATATAATATATAATATATATATATAATAATATATATTACTATATATATATATAATATATACTATTTACTAATAGTATAATAATCTACCGTCTACCGTCTACCGTCTACCGTCTACCGTCTACCGTCTACCGTCTACCGTCTACCGTCTACCGTCTACCGTCTACCGTCTACCGTCTACCGTCTACCGTCTACCGTCTACCGTCTACCGTCTACCGTCTACCGTCTACCGTCTACCGTCTACCGTCTACCGTCTACCGTCTACCGTCTACCGTCTACCGTCTACCGTCTACCGTCTACCGTCTACCGTCTACCGTCTACCGTCTACCGTCTACCGTCTACCGTCTACCGTCTACCGTCTACCGTCTACCGTCTACCGTCTACCGTCTACCGTCTACCGTCTACCGTCTACCGTCTACCGTCTACCGTCTACCGTCTACCGTCTACCGTCTACCGTCTACCGTCTACCGTCTACCGTCTACCGTCTACCGTCTACCGTCTACCGTCTACCGTCTATTGTGATGAGGGTATACTAAGTTTTGTTCTTCCGTTTGCAACACCCAAAAGGAGGCGTCAGAGACCCTACAAAGTATATATATTCTTGATCAGCGTCAAAAACTGAGTCGATTTAGATATGTATGTCCGTGTGTCCGTGTGTCTATGAATATTATCTTCATCGATATGCCAAAAATGGGCGTACTCGAACTACTATATATATATATAATATATATATATAATATATAATATATATTATATATATATAATAATGTATATTACTATATATATATATATAATATATACTATTTACTAATAGTATAATAATCTACCGTCTACCGTCTACCGTCTACCGTCTACCGTCTACCGTCTACCGTCTACCGTCTACCGTCTACCGTCTACCGTCTACCGTCTACCGTCTACCGTCTACCGTCTACCGTCTACCGTCTACCGTCTACCGTCTACCGTCTACCGTCTACCGTCTACCGTCTACCGTCTACCGTCTACCGTCTACCGTCTACCGTCTACCGTCTACCGTCTACCGTCTACCGTCTACCGTCTACCGTCTACCGTCTACCGTCTACCGTCTACCGTCTACCGTCTACCGTCTACCGTCTACCGTCTACCGTCTACCGTCTACCGTCTACCGTCTACCGTCTACCGTCTACCGTCTACCGTCTACCGTCTACCGTCTACCGTCTACCGTCTACCGTCTACCGTCTACCGTCTACCGTCTACCGTCTACCGTCTACCGTCTACCGTCTACCGTCTACCGTCTACCGTCTACCGTCTACCGTCTACCGTCTACCGTCTACCGTCTACCGTCTACCGTCTACCGTCTACCGTCTACCGTCTACCGTCTACCGTCTACCGTCTACCGTCTACCGTCTACCGTCTACCGTCTACCGTCTACCGTCTACCGTCTACCGTCTACCGTCTACCGTCTACCGTCTACCGTCTACCGTCTACCGTCTACCGTCTACCGTCTACCGTCTACCGTCTACCGTCTACCGTCTACCGTCTACCGTCTACCGTCTACCGTCTACCGTCTACCGTCTACCGTCTACCGTCTACCGTCTACCGTCTACCGTCTACCGTCTACCGTCTACCGTCTACCGTCTACCGTCTACCGTCTACCGTCTACCGTCTACCGTCTACCGTCTACCGTCTACCGTCTACCGTCTACCGTCTACCGTCTACCGTCTACCGTCTACCGTCTACCGTCTACCGTCTACCGTCTACCGTCTACCGTCTACCGTCTACCGTCTACCGTCTACCGTCTACCGTCTACCGTCTACCGTCTACCGTCTACCGTCTACCGTCTACCGTCTACCGTCTACCGTCTACCGTCTACCGTCTACCGTCTACCGTCTACCGTCTACCGTCTACCGTCTACCGTCTACCGTCTACCGTCTACCGTCTACCGTCTACCGTCTACCGTCTACCGTCTACCGTCTACCGTCTACCGTCTACCGTCTACCGTCTACCGTCTACCGTCTACCGTCTACCGTCTACCGTCTACCGTCTACCGTCTACCGTCTACCGTCTACCGTCTACCGTCTACCGTCTACCGTCTACCGTCTACCGTCTATTGTGATGAGGGTATACTAAGTTTTGTTCTTCCGTTTGCAACACCCAAAAGGAGGCGTCAGAGACCCTACAAAGTATATATATTCTTGATCAGCGTCAAAAACTGAGTCGATTTAGATATGTATGTCCGTGTGTCCGTGTGTCCGTGTGTCCGTGTGTCCGTCTGTTGTTGGCACTCTCACGGGCGTTAATTTTGAGATATTGAGCTGAAATTTTGTACAGGCACTTTAAGTCTTTGCACGCAGATCTCTATTTAAAATGGGCAAAATCGGCCAAGAGCCACGCCCACAATCGACAAAAACCTATTTATCTACCACAAAATATGAGCTACAAACTTGAAATTAGGTATGTATAGCTATGAATATTATCTTCATCGATATGCCAAAAATGGGCGTACTCGAACTACTATATATATATATAATATATATATATAATATATATATATAATATATAATATATATTATATATATATAATAATGTATATTACTATATATATATATAATATATACTATTTACTAATAGTATAATAATCTACCGTCTACCGTCTACTAATAATAATATATGCTAATATATTTTTATAATATTATAATATATATTATATACTATATATATATAATATTATATACTACTATATATATATATATAATATATATATATAATATATAATATATAATATATATATATAATAATATATATTACTATATATATATATAATATATACTATTTACTAATAGTATAATAATCTACCGTCTACCGTCTACCGTCTACCGTCTACCGTCTACCGTCTACCGTCTACCGTCTACCGTCTACCGTCTACCGTCTACCGTCTACCGTCTACCGTCTACCGTCTACCGTCTACCGTCTACCGTCTACCGTCTACCGTCTACCGTCTACCGTCTACCGTCTACCGTCTACCGTCTACCGTCTACCGTCTACCGTCTACCGTCTACCGTCTACCGTCTACCGTCTACCGTCTACCGTCTACCGTCTACCGTCTACCGTCTACCGTCTACCGTCTACCGTCTACCGTCTACCGTCTACCGTCTACCGTCTACCGTCTACCGTCTACCGTCTACCGTCTACCGTCTACCGTCTACCGTCTACCGTCTACCGTCTACCGTCTACCGTCTACCGTCTACCGTCTACCGTCTACCGTCTACCGTCTACCGTCTACCGTCTACCGTCTACCGTCTACCGTCTACCGTCTACCGTCTACCGTCTACCGTCTACCGTCTACCGTCTACCGTCTACCGTCTACCGTCTACCGTCTACCGTCTACCGTCTACCGTCTACCGTCTACCGTCTACCGTCTACCGTCTACCGTCTACCGTCTACCGTCTACCGTCTACCGTCTACCGTCTACCGTCTACCGTCTACCGTCTACCGTCTACCGTCTACCGTCTACCGTCTACCGTCTACCGTCTACCGTCTACCGTCTACCGTCTACCGTCTACCGTCTACCGTCTACCGTCTACCGTCTACCGTCTACCGTCTACCGTCTACCGTCTACCGTCTACCGTCTACCGTCTACCGTCTACCGTCTACCGTCTACCGTCTACCGTCTACCGTCTACCGTCTACCGTCTACCGTCTACCGTCTACCGTCTACCGTCTACCGTCTACCGTCTACCGTCTACCGTCTACCGTCTACCGTCTACCGTCTACCGTCTACCGTCTACCGTCTACCGTCTACCGTCTACCGTCTACCGTCTACCGTCTACCGTCTACCGTCTACCGTCTACCGTCTACCGTCTACCGTCTACCGTCTACCGTCTACCGTCTACCGTCTACCGTCTACCGTCTACCGTCTACCGTCTACCGTCTACCGTCTACCGTCTACCGTCTACCGTCTACCGTCTACCGTCTACCGTCTACCGTCTACCGTCTACCGTCTACCGTCTACCGTCTACCGTCTACCGTCTACCGTCTACCGTCTACCGTCTACCGTCTACCGTCTACCGTCTACCGTCTACCGTCTACCGTCTACCGTCTACCGTCTACCGTCTACCGTCTACCGTCTACCGTCTACCGTCTACCGTCTACCGTCTACCGTCTACCGTCTACCGTCTACCGTCTACCGTCTACCGTCTACCGTCTACCGTCTACCGTCTACCGTCTACCGTCTACCGTCTATTGTGATGAGGGTATACTAAGTTTTGTTCTTCCGTTTGCAACACCCAAAAGGAGGCGTCAGAGACCCTACAAAGTATATATATTCTTGATCAGCGTCAAAAACTGAGTCGATTTAGATATGTATGTCCGTGTGTACGTGTGTCCGTGTGTCCGTGTGTCCGTCTATTGTTGGCACTCTCACGGGCGTTAATTTTGAGATATTGAGCTGAAATTTTGTACAGGCACTTTAAGTCTTTGCACGCAGATCTCTATTTAAAATGGGCAAAATCGGCCAAGAGCCACGCCCACAATCGACAAAAACCTATTTATCTACCACAAAATATGAGCTACAAACTTGAAATTAGGTATGTATATCTATGAATATTATCTTCATCGATATGCCAAAAATGGGCGTACTCGAACTACTATATATATATATAATATATATATATAATAATGTATATTACTATATATATATATAATATATACTATTTACTAATAGTATAATAATCTACCGTCTACTAATAATAATATATGCTAATATATTTTTATAATATTATAATATATATTATATACTATATATATATAATATTATATACTACTATATATATATATATAATATATATATATAATATATAATATATAATATATATTACTATATATATATAATATATACTATTTACTAATAGTATAATAATCTACCGTCTACCGTCTACCGTCTACCGTCTACCGTC
This sequence comes from Ornithomya chloropus, assembly GCA_963971445.1. NCBI lineage: Eukaryota > Metazoa > Arthropoda > Insecta > Diptera > Hippoboscidae > Ornithomya > Ornithomya chloropus. The sequence continues at coordinate 25,217,242 of OZ020532.1, forward strand.
TACCGTCTACCGTCTACCGTCTACCGTCTACCGTCTACCGTCTACCGTCTACCGTCTACCGTCTACCGTCTACCGTCTACCGTCTACCGTCTACCGTCTACCGTCTACCGTCTACCGTCTACCGTCTACCGTCTACCGTCTACCGTCTACCGTCTACCGTCTACCGTCTACCGTCTACCGTCTACCGTCTACCGTCTACCGTCTACCGTCTACCGTCTACCGTCTACCGTCTACCGTCTACCGTCTACCGTCTACCGTCTACCGTCTACCGTCTACCGTCTACCGTCTACCGTCTACCGTCTACCGTCTACCGTCTACCGTCTACCGTCTACCGTCTACCGTCTACCGTCTACCGTCTACCGTCTACCGTCTACCGTCTACCGTCTACCGTCTACCGTCTACCGTCTACCGTCTACCGTCTACCGTCTACCGTCTACCGTCTACCGTCTACCGTCTACCGTCTACCGTCTACCGTCTACCGTCTACCGTCTACCGTCTACCGTCTACCGTCTACCGTCTACCGTCTACCGTCTACCGTCTACCGTCTACCGTCTACCGTCTACCGTCTACCGTCTACCGTCTACCGTCTACCGTCTACCGTCTACCGTCTACCGTCTACCGTCTACCGTCTACCGTCTACCGTCTACCGTCTACCGTCTACCGTCTACCGTCTACCGTCTACCGTCTACCGTCTACCGTCTACCGTCTACCGTCTACCGTCTACCGTCTACCGTCTACCGTCTACCGTCTACCGTCTACCGTCTACCGTCTACCGTCTACCGTCTACCGTCTACCGTCTACCGTCTACCGTCTACCGTCTACCGTCTACCGTCTACCGTCTACCGTCTACCGTCTACCGTCTACCGTCTACCGTCTACCGTCTACCGTCTACCGTCTACCGTCTACCGTCTACCGTCTACCGTCTACCGTCTACCGTCTACCGTCTACCGTCTACCGTCTACCGTCTACCGTCTACCGTCTACCGTCTACCGTCTACCGTCTACCGTCTACCGTCTACCGTCTACCGTCTACCGTCTACCGTCTACCGTCTACCGTCTACCGTCTACCGTCTACCGTCTACCGTCTACCGTCTACCGTCTACCGTCTACCGTCTACCGTCTACCGTCTACCGTCTACCGTCTACCGTCTACCGTCTACCGTCTACCGTCTACCGTCTACCGTCTACCGTCTACCGTCTACCGTCTATTGTGATGAGGGTATACTAAGTTTTGTTCTTCCGTTTGCAACACCCAAAAGGAGGCGTCAGAGACCCTACAAAGTATATATATTCTTGATCAGCGTCAAAAACTGAGTCGATTTAGATATGATGTATGTCCGTGTGTCCGTGTGTCCGTGTGTCCGTCTGTTGTTGGCACTCTCACGGGCGTTAATTTTGAGATATTGAGCTGAAATTTTGTACAGGCACTTTAAGTCTTTGCACGCAGATCTCTATTTAAAATGGGCAAAATCGGCCAAGAGCCACGCCCACAATCGACAAAAACCTATTTATCTACCACAAAATATGAGCTACAAACTTGAAATTAGGTATGTATATCTATGAATATTATCTTCATCGATATGCCAAAAATGGGCGTACTCGAACTACTATATATATATATAATATATATATATAATATATAATATATATTATATATATATAATAATGTATATTACTATATATATATATATAATATATACTATTTACTAATAGTATAATAATCTACCGTCTACCGTCTACCGTCTACCGTCTACCGTCTACCGTCTATTGTGATGAAGGTATACTAAGTTTTGTTCTTCCGTTTGCAACACCCAAAAGGAGGCGTCAGAGACCCTACAAAGTATATATATTCTTGATCAGCGTCAAAAACTGAGTCGATTTAGATATGTATGTCCGTGTGTCCGTGTGTCTATGAATATTATCTTCATCGATATGCCAAAAATGGGCGTACTCGAACTACTATATATATATATAATATATATATATAATATATAATATATATTATATATATATAATAATGTATATTACTATATATATATATATAATATATACTATTTACTAATAGTATAATAATCTACCGTCTACCGTCTACCGTCTACCGTCTACCGTCTACCGTCTACCGTCTACCGTCTACCGTCTACCGTCTACCGTCTACCGTCTACCGTCTACCGTCTACCGTCTACCGTCTACCGTCTACCGTCTACCGTCTACCGTCTACCGTCTACCGTCTACCGTCTACCGTCTACCGTCTACCGTCTACCGTCTACCGTCTACCGTCTACCGTCTACCGTCTACCGTCTACCGTCTACCGTCTACCGTCTACCGTCTACCGTCTACCGTCTACCGTCTACCGTCTACCGTCTACCGTCTACCGTCTACCGTCTACCGTCTACCGTCTACCGTCTACCGTCTACCGTCTACCGTCTACCGTCTACCGTCTACCGTCTACCGTCTACCGTCTACCGTCTACCGTCTACCGTCTACCGTCTACCGTCTACCGTCTACCGTCTACCGTCTACCGTCTACCGTCTACCGTCTACCGTCTACCGTCTACCGTCTACCGTCTACCGTCTACCGTCTACCGTCTACCGTCTACCGTCTACCGTCTACCGTCTACCGTCTACCGTCTACCGTCTACCGTCTACCGTCTACCGTCTACCGTCTACCGTCTACCGTCTACCGTCTACCGTCTACCGTCTACCGTCTACCGTCTACCGTCTACCGTCTACCGTCTACCGTCTACCGTCTACCGTCTACCGTCTACCGTCTACCGTCTACCGTCTACCGTCTACCGTCTACCGTCTACCGTCTACCGTCTACCGTCTACCGTCTACCGTCTACCGTCTACCGTCTACCGTCTACCGTCTACCGTCTACCGTCTACCGTCTACCGTCTACCGTCTACCGTCTACCGTCTACCGTCTACCGTCTACCGTCTACCGTCTACCGTCTACCGTCTACCGTCTACCGTCTACCGTCTACCGTCTACCGTCTACCGTCTACCGTCTACCGTCTACCGTCTACCGTCTACCGTCTACCGTCTACCGTCTACCGTCTACCGTCTACCGTCTACCGTCTACCGTCTACCGTCTACCGTCTACCGTCTACCGTCTACCGTCTACCGTCTACCGTCTACCGTCTACCGTCTACCGTCTACCGTCTACCGTCTACCGTCTACCGTCTACCGTCTACCGTCTACCGTCTACCGTCTACCGTCTACCGTCTACCGTCTACCGTCTACCGTCTACCGTCTACCGTCTACCGTCTACCGTCTACCGTCTACCGTCTACCGTCTACCGTCTACCGTCTACCGTCTACCGTCTACCGTCTACCGTCTACCGTCTATTGTGATGAGGGTATACTAAGTTTTGTTCTTCCGTTTGCAACACCCAAAAGGAGGCGTCAGAGACCCTACAAAGTATATATATTCTTGATCAGCGTCAAAAACTGAGTCGATTTAGATATGATGTATGTCCGTGTGTCCGTGTGTCCGTCTGTTGTTGGCACTCTACGGGCGTTAATTTTGAGATATTGAGCTGAAATTTTGTACAGGCACTTTAAGTCTTTGCACGCAGATCTCTATTTAAAATGGGCAAAATCGGCCAAGAGCCACGCCCACAATCGACAAAAACCTATTTATCTACCACAAAATATGAGCTACAAACTTGAAATTAGGTATGTATATCTATGAATATTATCTTCATCGATATGCCAAAAATGGGCGTACTCGAACTACTATATATATATATAATATATATATATAATAATGTATATTACTATATATATATATAATATATACTATTTACTAATAGTATAATAATCTACCGTCTACCGTCTACTAATAATAATATATGCTAATATATTTTTATAATATTATAATATATATTATATACTACTATATATATATATATAATATATATATATAATATATAATATATATATATAATAATATATATTACTATATATATATATAATATATACTATTTACTAATAGTATAATAATCTACCGTCTACCGTCTACCGTCTACCGTCTACCGTCTACCGTCTACCGTCTACCGTCTACCGTCTACCGTCTACCGTCTACCGTCTACCGTCTACCGTCTACCGTCTACCGTCTACCGTCTACCGTCTACCGTCTACCGTCTACCGTCTACCGTCTACCGTCTACCGTCTACCGTCTACCGTCTACCGTCTACCGTCTACCGTCTACCGTCTACCGTCTACCGTCTACCGTCTACCGTCTACCGTCTACCGTCTACCGTCTACCGTCTACCGTCTACCGTCTACCGTCTACCGTCTACCGTCTACCGTCTACCGTCTACCGTCTACCGTCTACCGTCTACCGTCTACCGTCTACCGTCTACCGTCTACCGTCTACCGTCTACCGTCTACCGTCTACCGTCTACCGTCTACCGTCTACCGTCTACCGTCTACCGTCTACCGTCTACCGTCTACCGTCTACCGTCTACCGTCTACCGTCTACCGTCTACCGTCTACCGTCTACCGTCTACCGTCTACCGTCTACCGTCTACCGTCTACCGTCTACCGTCTACCGTCTACCGTCTACCGTCTACCGTCTACCGTCTACCGTCTACCGTCTACCGTCTACCGTCTACCGTCTACCGTCTACCGTCTACCGTCTACCGTCTACCGTCTACCGTCTACCGTCTACCGTCTACCGTCTACCGTCTACCGTCTACCGTCTACCGTCTACCGTCTACCGTCTACCGTCTACCGTCTACCGTCTACCGTCTACCGTCTACCGTCTACCGTCTACCGTCTACCGTCTACCGTCTACCGTCTACCGTCTACCGTCTACCGTCTACCGTCTACCGTCTACCGTCTACCGTCTACCGTCTACCGTCTACCGTCTACCGTCTACCGTCTACCGTCTACCGTCTACCGTCTACCGTCTACCGTCTACCGTCTACCGTCTACCGTCTACCGTCTACCGTCTACCGTCTACCGTCTACCGTCTTCCGTCTACTGTGATGAGGGTATACTAAGTTTTGTTCTTCCGTTTGCAACACCCAAAAGGAGGCGTCAGAGACCCTACAAAGTATATATATTCTTGATCAGCGTCAAAAACTGAGTCGATTTAGATATGTATGTCCGTGTGTACGTGTGTCCGTGTGTCCGTCTATTGTTGGCACTCTCACGGGCGTTAATTTTGAGAATATGAGCTGAAATTTTGTACAGGCACTTTAAGTCTTTGCACGCAGATCTCTATTTAAAATGGGCAAAATCGGCCAAGAGCCACGCCCACAATCGACAAAAACCTATTTATCTACCACAAAATATGAGCTACAAACTTGAAATTAGGTATGTATATCAATGAATATTATCTTCATCGATATGCCAAAAATGGGCGTACTCGAACTACTATATATATATATAATATATATATATAATATATACTATATATATATAATATTATATACTACTATATATATATATATAATATATATATATAATATATATTACTATATATATATATAATATATACTATTTACTAATAGTATAATAATCTACCGTCTACCGTCTACCGTCTACCGTCTACCGTCTACCGTCTACCGTCTACCGTCTACCGTCTACCGTCTACCGTCTACCGTCTACCGTCTACCGTCTACCGTCTACCGTCTACCGTCTACCGTCTACCGTCTACCGTCTACCGTCTACCGTCTACCGTCTACCGTCTACCGTCTACCGTCTACCGTCTACCGTCTACCGTCTACCGTCTACCGTCTACCGTCTACCGTCTACCGTCTACCGTCTACCGTCTACCGTCTACCGTCTACCGTCTACCGTCTACCGTCTACCGTCTACCGTCTACCGTCTACCGTCTACCGTCTACCGTCTACCGTCTACCGTCTACCGTCTACCGTCTACCGTCTACCGTCTACCGTCTACCGTCTACCGTCTACCGTCTACCGTCTACCGTCTACCGTCTACCGTCTACCGTCTACCGTCTACCGTCTACCGTCTACCGTCTACCGTCTACCGTCTACCGTCTACCGTCTACCGTCTACCGTCTACCGTCTACCGTCTACCGTCTACCGTCTACCGTCTACCGTCTACCGTCTACCGTCTACCGTCTACCGTCTACCGTCTACCGTCTACCGTCTACCGTCTACCGTCTACCGTCTACCGTCTACCGTCTACCGTCTACCGTCTACCGTCTACCGTCTACCGTCTACCGTCTACCGTCTACCGTCTACCGTCTACCGTCTACCGTCTACCGTCTACCGTCTACCGTCTACCGTCTACCGTCTACCGTCTACCGTCTACCGTCTACCGTCTACCGTCTACCGTCTACCGTCTACCGTCTACCGTCTACCGTCTACCGTCTACCGTCTACCGTCTACCGTCTACCGTCTACCGTCTACCGTCTACCGTCTACCGTCTACCGTCTACCGTCTACCGTCTACCGTCTACCGTCTACCGTCTACCGTCTACCGTCTACCGTCTACCGTCTACCGTCTACCGTCTACCGTCTACCGTCTACCGTCTACCGTCTACCGTCTACCGTCTACCGTCTACCGTCTACCGTCTACCGTCTACCGTCTACCGTCTACCGTCTACCGTCTACCGTCTACCGTCTACCGTCTACCGTCTACCGTCTACCGTCTACCGTCTACCGTCTACCGTCTACCGTCTACCGTCTACCGTCTACCGTCTACCGTCTACCGTCTACCGTCTACCGTCTACCGTCTACCGTCTACCGTCTACCGTCTACCGTCTACCGTCTACCGTCTACCGTCTACCGTCTACCGTCTACCGTCTACCGTCTACCGTCTACCGTCTACCGTCTACCGTCTACCGTCTACCGTCTACCGTCTACCGTCTATTGTGATGAGGGTATACTAAGTTTTGTTCTTCCGTTTGCAACACCCAAAAGGAGGCGTCAGAGACCCTACAAAGTATATATATTCTTGATCAGCGTCAAAAACTGAGTCGATTTAGATATGATGTATGTCCGTGTGTCCGTGTGTCCGTGTGTCCGTCTGTTGTTGGCACTCTCACGGGCGTTAATTTTGAGATATTGAGCTGAAATTTTGTACAGGCACTTTAAGTCTTTGCACGCAGATCTCTATTTAAAATGGGCAAAATCGGCCAAGAGCCACGCCCACAATCGACAAAAACCTATTTATCTACCACAAAATATGAGCTACAAACTTGAAATTAGGTATGTATATCTATGAATATTATCTTCATCGATATGCCAAAAATGGGCGTACTCGAACTACTATATATATATATAATATATATATATAATATATAATATATATTATATATATATAATAATGTATATTACTATATATATATATATAATATATACTATTTACTAATAGTATAATAATCTACCGTCTACCGTCTACCGTCTACCGTCTACCGTCTACCGTCTATTGTGATGAAGGTATACTAAGTTTTGTTCTTCCGTTTGCAACACCCAAAAGGAGGCGTCAGAGACCCTACAAAGTATATATATTCTTGATCAGCGTCAAAAACTGAGTCGATTTAGATATGTATGTCCGTGTGTCCGTGTGTCTATGAATATTATCTTCATCGATATGCCAAAAATGGGCGTACTCGAACTACTATATATATATATAATATATATATATAATATATAATATATATTATATATATATAATAATGTATATTACTATATATATATATATAATATATACTATTTACTAATAGTATAATAATCTACCGTCTACCGTCTACCGTCTACCGTCTACCGTCTACCGTCTACCGTCTACCGTCTACCGTCTACCGTCTACCGTCTACCGTCTACCGTCTACCGTCTACCGTCTACCGTCTACCGTCTACCGTCTACCGTCTACCGTCTACCGTCTACCGTCTACCGTCTACCGTCTACCGTCTACCGTCTACCGTCTACCGTCTACCGTCTACCGTCTACCGTCTACCGTCTACCGTCTACCGTCTACCGTCTACCGTCTACCGTCTACCGTCTACCGTCTACCGTCTACCGTCTACCGTCTACCGTCTACCGTCTACCGTCTACCGTCTACCGTCTACCGTCTACCGTCTACCGTCTACCGTCTACCGTCTACCGTCTACCGTCTACCGTCTACCGTCTACCGTCTACCGTCTACCGTCTACCGTCTACCGTCTACCGTCTACCGTCTACCGTCTACCGTCTACCGTCTACCGTCTACCGTCTACCGTCTACCGTCTACCGTCTACCGTCTACCGTCTACCGTCTACCGTCTACCGTCTACCGTCTACCGTCTACCGTCTACCGTCTACCGTCTACCGTCTACCGTCTACCGTCTACCGTCTACCGTCTACCGTCTACCGTCTACCGTCTACCGTCTACCGTCTACCGTCTACCGTCTACCGTCTACCGTCTACCGTCTACCGTCTATTGTGATGAGGGTATACTAAGTTTTGTTCTTCCGTTTGCAACACCCAAAAGGAGGCGTCAGAGACCCTACAAAGTATATATATTCTTGATCAGCGTCAAAAACTGAGTCGATTTAGATATGATGTATGTCCGTGTGTCCATGTGTCCGTCTGTTGTTGGCACTCTACGGGCGTTAATTTTGAGATATTGAGCTGAAATTTTGTACAGGCACTTTAAGTCTTTGCACGCAGATCTCTATTTAAAATGGGCAAAATCGGCCAAGAGCCACGCCCACAATCGACAAAAACCTATTTATCTACCACAAAATATGAGCTACAAACTTGAAATTAGGTATGTATATCTATGAATATTATCTTCATCGATATGCCAAAAATGGGCGTACTCGAACTACTATATATATATATATATAATATATATAATAATGTATATTACTATATATATATATAATATATACTATTTACTAATAGTATAATAATCTACCGTCTACCGTCTACTAATAATAATATATGCTAATATATTTTTATAATATTATAATATATATTATATACTACTATATATATATATATAATATATATATATAATATATAATATATATATATAATAATATATATTACTATATATATATATAATATATACTATTTACTAATAGTATAATAATTACCGTCTACTACCGTCTACCGTCTACCGTCTACCGTCTACCGTCTACCGTCTACCGTCTACCGTCTACCGTCTACCGTCTACCGTCTACCGTCTACCGTCTACCGTCTACCGTCTACCGTCTACCGTCTACCGTCTACCGTCTACCGTCTACCGTCTACCGTCTACCGTCTACCGTCTACCGTCTACCGTCTACCGTCTACCGTCTACCGTCTACCGTCTACCGTCTACCGTCTACCGTCTACCGTCTACCGTCTACCGTCTACCGTCTACCGTCTACCGTCTACCGTCTACCGTCTACCGTCTACCGTCTACCGTCTACCGTCTACCGTCTACCGTCTACCGTCTACCGTCTACCGTCTACCGTCTACCGTCTACCGTCTACCGTCTACCGTCTACCGTCTACCGTCTACCGTCTACCGTCTACCGTCTACCGTCTACCGTCTACCGTCTACCGTCTACCGTCTACCGTCTACCGTCTACCGTCTACCGTCTACCGTCTACCGTCTACCGTCTACCGTCTACCGTCTACCGTCTACCGTCTACCGTCTACCGTCTACCGTCTACCGTCTACCGTCTACCGTCTACCGTCTACCGTCTACCGTCTACCGTCTACCGTCTACCGTCTACCGTCTACCGTCTACCGTCTACCGTCTACCGTCTACCGTCTACCGTCTACCGTCTACCGTCTACCGTCTACCGTCTACCGTCTACCGTCTACCGTCTACCGTCTACCGTCTACCGTCTACCGTCTACCGTCTACCGTCTACCGTCTACCGTCTACCGTCTACCGTCTACCGTCTACCGTCTACCGTCTACCGTCTACCGTCTACCGTCTACCGTCTACCGTCTACCGTCTACCGTCTACCGTCTACCGTCTACCGTCTACCGTCTACCGTCTACCGTCTACCGTCTACCGTCTACCGTCTACCGTCTACCGTCTTCCGTCTACTGTGATGAGGGTATACTAAGTTTTGTTCTTCCGTTTGCAACACCCAAAAGGAGGCGTCAGAGACCCTACAAAGTATATATATTCTTGATCAGCGTCAAAAACTGAGTCGATTTAGATATGTATGTCCGTGTGTACGTGTGTCCGTGTGTCCGTCTATTGTTGGCACTCTCACGGGCGTTAATTTTGAGAATATGAGCTGAAATTTTGTACAGGCACTTTAAGTCTTTGCACGCAGATCTCTATTTAAAATGGGCAAAATCGGCCAAGAGCCACGCCCACAATCGACAAAAACCTATTTATCTACCACAAAATATGAGCTACAAACTTGAAATTAGGTATGTATATCAATGAATATTATCTTCATCGATATGCCAAAAATGGGCGTACTCGAACTACTATATATATATATAATATATATATATAATATATACTATATATATATAATATTATATACTACTATATATATATATATAATATATATATATAATATATATTACTATATATATATATAATATATACTATTTACTAATAGTATAATAATCTACCGTCTACCGTCTACCGTCTACCGTCTACCGTCTACCGTCTACCGTCTACCGTCTACCGTCTACCGTCTACCGTCTACCGTCTACCGTCTACCGTCTACCGTCTACCGTCTACCGTCTACCGTCTACCGTCTACCGTCTACCGTCTACCGTCTACCGTCTACCGTCTACCGTCTACCGTCTACCGTCTACCGTCTACCGTCTACCGTCTACCGTCTACCGTCTACCGTCTACCGTCTACCGTCTACCGTCTACCGTCTACCGTCTACCGTCTACCGTCTACCGTCTACCGTCTACCGTCTACCGTCTACCGTCTACCGTCTACCGTCTACCGTCTACCGTCTACCGTCTACCGTCTACCGTCTACCGTCTACCGTCTACCGTCTACCGTCTACCGTCTACCGTCTACCGTCTACCGTTCTACCGTCTACCGTCTACCGTCTACCGTCTACCGTCTACCGTCTACCGTCTACCGTCTACCGTCTACCGTCTACCGTCTACCGTCTACCGTCTACCGTCTACGTCTACCGTCTACCGTCTACCGTCTACCGTCTACCGTCTACCGTCTACCGTCTACCGTCTACCGTCTACCGTCTACCGTCTACCGTCTACCGTCTACCGTCTACCGTCTACCGTCTACCGTCTACCGTCTACCGTCTACCGTCTACCGTCTACCGTCTACCGTCTACCGTCTACCGTCTACCGTCTACCGTCTACCGTCTACCGTCTACCGTCTACCGTCTACCGTCTACCGTCTACCGTCTACCGTCTACCGTCTACCGTCTACCGTCTACCGTCTACCGTCTACCGTCTACCGTCTACCGTCTACCGTCTACCGTCTACCGTCTACGTCTACCGTCTACCGTCTACCGTCTACCGTCTACCGTCTACCGTCTACCGTCTACCGTCTACCGTCTACCGTCTACCGTCTACCGTCTACCGTCTACCGTCTACCGTCTACCGTCTATTGTGATGAGGGTATACTAAGTTTTGTTCTTCCGTTTGCAACACCCAAAAGGAGGCGTCAGAGACCCTACAAAGTATATATATTCTTGATCAGCGTCAAAAACTAAAAACTGAGTCGATTTAGATATGTATGTCCGTGTGTACGTGTGTCCGTGTGTCCGTCTACCGTCTACCGTCTACCGTCTACCGTCTACCGTCTACCGTCTACCGTCTACCGTCTACCGTCTACCGTCTACCGTCTACCGTCTACCGTCTACCGTCTACCGTCTACCGTCTACCGTCTACCGTCTACCGTCTACCGTCTACCGTCTACCGTCTACCGTCTACCGTCTACCGTCTACCGTCTACCGTCTACCGTCTACCGTCTACCGTCTACCGTCTACCGTCTACCGTCTACCGTCTACCGTCTACCGTCTACCGTCTACCGTCTACCGTCTACCGTCTACCGTCTACCGTCTACCGTCTACCATCTACCGTCTACCGTCTACCGTCTACCGTCTACCGTCTACCGTCTACCGTCTACCGTCTACCGTCTACCGTCTACCGTCTACCGTCTACCGTCTACCGTCTACCGTCTACCGTCTACCGTCTACCGTCTACCGTCTACCGTCTACCGTCTACCGTCTACCGTCTACCGTCTACCGTCTACCGTCTACCGTCTACCGTCTACCGTCTACCGTCTACCGTCTACCGTCTACCGTCTACCGTCTACCGTCTACCGTCTACCGTCTACCGTCTACCGTCTACCGTCTACCGTCTACCGTCTACCGTCTACCGTCTACCGTCTACCGTCTACCGTCTACCGTCTACCGTCTACCGTCTACCGTCTACCGTCTACCGTCTACCGTCTACCGTCTACCGTCTACCGTCTACCGTCTACCGTCTACCGTCTACCGTCTACCGTCTACCGTCTACCGTCTACCGTCTACCGTCTACCGTCTACCGTCTACCGTCTACCGTCTACCGTCTACCGTCTACCGTCTACCGTCTACCGTCTACCGTCTACCGTCTACCGTCTACCGTCTACCGTCTACCGTCTACCGTCTACCGTCTACCGTCTACCGTCTACCGTCTACCGTCTACCGTCTACCGTCTACCGTCTACCGTCTACCGTCTACCGTCTACCGTCTACCGTCTACCGTCTACCGTCTACCGTCTACCGTCTACCGTCTACCGTCTACCGTCTATTGTGATGAGGGTATACTAAGTTTTGTTCTTCCGTTTGCAACACCCAAAAGGAGGCGTCAGAGACCCTACAAAGTATATATATTCTTGATCAGCGTCAAAAACTGAGTCGATTTAGATATGTATGTCCGTGTGTCCGTGTGTCCGTGTGTCCGTCTGTTGTTGGCACTCTCACGGGCGTTAATTTTGAGATATTGAGCTGAAATTTTGTACAGGCACTTTAAGTCTTTGCACGCAGATCTCTATTTAAAATGGGCAAAATCGGTCAAGAGGCACGCCCACAGTCGACAAAAACCTATTTATCTACCACAAAATATGAGCTTCAAACTTGAAATTAGGTATGTATATCTATGAATATTATCTTCATCGATATGCCAAAAATGGGCGTACTCGAACTACTATATATATATATAATATATATATATAATAATGTATATTACTATATATATATATAATATATACTATTTACTAATAGTATAATAATCTACCGTCTACCGTCTACTAATAATAATATATGCTAATATATTTTTATAATATTATAATATATATTATATACTACTATATATATATATATAATATATAATATATAATATATATATATAATAATATATATTACTATATATATATATAATATATACTATTTACTAATAGTATAATAATCTACCGTCTACCGTCTACCGTCTACCGTCTACCGTCTACCGTCTACCGTCTACCGTCTACCGTCTACCGTCTACCGTCTACCGTCTACCGTCTACCGTCTACCGTCTACCGTCTACCGTCTACCGTCTACCGTCTACCGTCTACCGTCTACCGTCTACCGTCTACCGTCTACCGTCTACCGTCTACCGTCTACCGTCTACCGTCTACCGTCTACCGTCTACCGTCTACCGTCTACCGTCTACCGTCTACCGTCTACCGTCTACCGTCTACCGTCTACCGTCTACCGTCTACCGTCTACCGTCTACCGTCTACCGTCTACCGTCTACCGTCTACCGTCTACCGTCTACCGTCTACCGTCTACCGTCTACCGTCTACCGTCTACCGTCTACCGTCTACCGTCTACCGTCTACCGTCTACCGTCTACCGTCTACCGTCTACCGTCTACCGTCTACCGTCTACCGTCTACCGTCTACCGTCTACCGTCTACCGTCTACCGTCTACCGTCTACCGTCTACCGTCTACCGTCTACCGTCTACCGTCTACCGTCTACCGTCTACCGTCTACCGTCTACCGTCTACCGTCTACCGTCTACCGTCTACCGTCTACCGTCTACCGTCTACCGTCTACCGTCTACCGTCTACCGTCTACCGTCTACCGTCTACCGTCTACCGTCTACCGTCTACCGTCTACCGTCTACCGTCTACCGTCTACCGTCTACCGTCTACCGTCTACCGTCTACCGTCTACCGTCTACCGTCTACCGTCTACCGTCTACCGTCTACCGTCTACCGTCTACCGTCTACCGTCTACCGTCTACCGTCTACCGTCTACCGTCTACCGTCTACCGTCTACCGTCTACCGTCTACCGTCTACCGTCTACCGTCTACCGTCTACCGTCTACCGTCTACCGTCTACCGTCTACCGTCTACCGTCTACCGTCTACCGTCTACCGTCTACCGTCTACCGTCTACCGTCTACCGTCTACCGTCTACCGTCTACCGTCTACCGTCTACCGTCTACCGTCTACCGTCTACCGTCTACCGTCTACCGTCTACCGTCTACCGTCTACCGTCTACCGTCTACCGTCTACCGTCTACCGTCTACCGTCTACCGTCTACCGTCTACCGTCTACCGTCTACCGTCTACCGTCTATTGTGATGAGGGTATACTAAGTTTTGTTCTTCCGTTTGCAACACCCAAAAGGAGGCGTCAGAGACCCTACAAAGTATATATATTCTTGATCAGCGTCAAAAACTGAGTCGATTTAGATATGTATGTCCGTGTGTACGTGTGTCCGTGTGTCCGTCTATTGTTGGCACTCTCACGAACGTTAATTTTGAGATATTGAGCTGAAATTTTGTACAGGCACTTTAAGTCTTTGCACGCAGATCTCTATTTAAAATGGGCAAAATCGGCCAAGAGCCACGCCCACAATCGACAAAAACCTATTTATCTACCACAAAATATGAGCTACAAACTTGAAATTAGGTATGTATATCAATGAATATTATCTTCATCGATATGCCAAAAATGGGCGTACTCGAACTACTATATATATATATAATATATATATATAATATATACTATATATATATATATATAATATATATATATAATATATAATATATATATATAATAATATATATTACTATATATATATATAATATATATTACTATATATATATATAATATATACTATTTACTAATAGTATAATAATCTACCGTCTACCGTCTACCGTCTACCGTCTACCGTCTACCGTCTACCGTCTACCGTCTACCGTCTACCGTCTACCGTCTACCGTCTACCGTCTACCGTCTACCGTCTACCGTCTACCGTCTACCGTCTACCGTCTACCGTCTACCGTCTACCGTCTACCGTCTACCGTCTACCGTCTACCGTCTACCGTCTACCGTCTACCGTCTACCGTCTACCGTCTACCGTCTACCGTCTACCGTCTACCGTCTACCGTCTACCGTCTACCGTCTACCGTCTACCGTCTACCGTCTACCGTCTACCGTCTACCGTCTACCGTCTACCGTCTACCGTCTACCGTCTACCGTCTACCGTCTACCGTCTACCGTCTACCGTCTACCGTCTACCGTCTACCGTCTACCGTCTACCGTCTACCGTCTACCGTCTACCGTCTACCGTCTACCGTCTACCGTCTACCGTCTACCGTCTACCGTCTACCGTCTACCGTCTACCGTCTACCGTCTACCGTCTACCGTCTACCGTCTACCGTCTACCGTCTACCGTCTACCGTCTACCGTCTACCGTCTACCGTCTACCGTCTACCGTCTACCGTCTACCGTCTACCGTCTACCGTCTACCGTCTACCGTCTACCGTCTACCGTCTACCGTCTACCGTCTACCGTCTACCGTCTACCGTCTACCGTCTACCGTCTACCGTCTACCGTCTACCGTCTACCGTCTACCGTCTACCGTCTACCGTCTACCGTCTACCGTCTACCGTCTACCGTCTACCGTCTACCGTCTACCGTCTACCGTCTACCGTCTACCGTCTACCGTCTACCGTCTACCGTCTACCGTCTACCGTCTACCGTCTACCGTCTACCGTCTACCGTCTACCGTCTACCGTCTACCGTCTACCGTCTACCGTCTACCGTCTACCGTCTACCGTCTACCGTCTACCGTCTACCGTCTACCGTCTACCGTCTACCGTCTACCGTCTACCGTCTACCGTCTACCGTCTACCGTCTACCGTCTACCGTCTACCGTCTACCGTCTACCGTCTACCGTCTACCGTCTACCGTCTACCGTCTACCGTCTACCGTCTACCGTCTACCGTCTACCGTCTACCGTCTACCGTCTACCGTCTACCGTCTACCGTCTACCGTCTACCGTCTACCGTCTATTGTGATGAGGGTATACTAAGTTTTGTTCTTCCGTTTGCAACACCCAAAAGGAGGCGTCAGAGACCCTACAAAGTATATATATTCTTGATCAGCGTCAAAAACTGAGTCGATTTAGATATGTATGTCCGTGTGTACGTGTGTCCGTGTGTCCGTCTATTGTTGGCACTCTCACGGGCGTTAATTTTGAGAATATGAGCTGAAATTTTGTACAGGCACTTTAAGTCTTTGCACGCAGATCTCTATTTAAAATGGGCAAAATCGGCCAAGAGCCACGCCCACAATCGACAAAAACCTATTTATCTACCACAAAATATGAGCTACAAACTTGAAATTAGGTATGTATATCAATGAATATTATCTTCATCGATATGCCAAAAATGGGCGTACTCGAACTACTATATATATATATAATATATATATATAATATATACTATATATATATAATATTATATACTACTATATATAGATATATAATATATATATAATATATATTATATATATATAATAATATATATTACTATATATATATATAATATATACTATTTACTAATAGTATAATAATCTACCGTCTACCGTCTACCGTCTACCGTCTACCGTCTACCGCGTCTACCGTCTACCGTCTACCGTCTACCGTCTACCGTCTACCGTCTACCGTCTACCGTCTACCGTCTACCGTCTACCGTCTACCGTCTACCGTCTACCGTCTACCGTCTACCGTCTACCGTCTACCGTCTACCGTCTACCGTCTACCGTCTACCGTCTACCGTCTACCGTCTACCGTCTACCGTCTACCGTCTACCGTCTACCGTCTACCGTCTACCGTCTACCGTCTACCGTCTACCGTCTACCGTCTACCGTCTACCGTCTACCGTCTACCGTCTACCGTCTACCGTCTACCGTCTACCGTCTACCGTCTACCGTCTACCGTCTACCGTCTACCGTCTACCGTCTACCGTCTACCGTCTACCGTCTACCGTCTACCGTCTACCGTCTACCGTCTACCGTCTACCGTCTACCGTCTACCGTCTACCGTCTACCGTCTACCGTCTACCGTCTACCGTCTACCGTCTACCGTCTACCGTCTACCGTCTACCGTCTACCGTCTACCGTCTACCGTCTACCGTCTACCGTCTACCGTCTACCGTCTACCGTCTACCGTCTACCGTCTACCGTCTACCGTCTACCGTCTACCGTCTACCGTCTACCGTCTACCGTCTACCGTCTACCGTCTACCGTCTACCGTCTACCGTCTACCGTCTACCGTCTACCGTCTACCGTCTACCGTCTACCGTCTACCGTCTACCGTCTACCGTCTACCGTCTACCGTCTACCGTCTACCGTCTACCGTCTACCGTCTACCGTCTACCGTCTACCGTCTACCGTCTACCGTCTACCGTCTACCGTCTACCGTCTACCGTCTACCGTCTACCGTCTACCGTCTACCGTCTACCGTCTACCGTCTACCGTCTACCGTCTACCGTCTACCGTCTACCGTCTACCGTCTACCGTCTACCGTCTACCGTCTACCGTCTACCGTCTACCGTCTACCGTCTACCGTCTACCGTCTACCGTCTACCGTCTACCGTCTACCGTCTACCGTCTACCGTCTACCGTCTACCGTCTACCGTCTACCGTCTACCGTCTACCGTCTACCGTCTACCGTCTACCGTCTACCGTCTACCGTCTACCGTCTACCGTCTACCGTCTACCGTCTACCGTCTACCGTCTACCGTCTACCGTCTACCGTCTACCGTCTACCGTCTACCGTCTACCGTCTACCGTCTACCGTCTACCGTCTACCGTCTACCGTCTACCGTCTACCGTCTACCGTCTATTGTGATGAGGGTATACTAAGTTTTGTTCTTCCGTTTGCAACACCCAAAAGGAGGCGTCAGAGACCCTACAAAGTATATATATTCTTGATCAGCGTCAAAAACTGAGTCGATTTAGATATGTATGTCCGTGTGTCCGTGTGTCCGTGTGTCCGTCTGTTGTTGGCACTCTCACGGGCGTTAATTTTGAGATATTGAGCTGAAATTTTGTACAGGCACTTTAAGTCTTTGCACGCAGATCTCTATTTAAAATGGGCAAAATCGGCCAAGAGCCACGCCCACAATCGACAAAAACCTATTTATCTACCACAAAATATGAGCTACAAACTTGAAATTAGGTATGTATATCTATGAATATTATCTTCATCGATATGCCAAAAATGGGCGTACTCGAACTACTATATATATATATAATATATATATATAATATATATATATAATATATAATATATATTATATATATATAATAATGTATATTACTATATATATATATAATATATACTATTTACTAATAGTATAATAATCTACCGTCTACCGTCTACCGTCTACCGTCTACCGTCTACCGTCTACCGTCTACCGTCTACCGTCTACCGTCTACCGTCTACCGTCTACCGTCTACCGTCTACCGTCTACCGTCTACCGTCTACCGTCTACCGTCTACCGTCTACCGTCTACCGTCTACCGTCTACCGTCTACCGTCTACCGTCTACCGTCTACCGTCTACCGTCTACCGTCTACCGTCTACCGTCTACCGTCTACCGTCTACCGTCTACCGTCTACCGTCTACCGTCTACCGTCTACCGTCTACCGTCTACCGTCTACCGTCTACCGTCTACCGTCTACCGTCTACCGTCTACCGTCTACCGTCTACCGTCTACCGTCTACCGTCTACCGTCTACCGTCTACCGTCTACCGTCTACCGTCTACCGTCTACCGTCTACCGTCTACCGTCTACCGTCTACCGTCTACCGTCTACCGTCTACCGTCTACCGTCTACCGTCTACCGTCTACCGTCTACCGTCTACCGTCTACCGTCTACCGTCTACCGTCTACCGTCTACCGTCTACCGTCTACCGTCTACCGTCTACCGTCTACCGTCTACCGTCTACCGTCTACCGTCTACCGTCTACCGTCTACCGTCTACCGTCTACCGTCTACCGTCTACCGTCTACCGTCTACCGTCTACCGTCTACCGTCTACCGTCTACCGTCTACCGTCTACCGTCTACCGTCTACCGTCTACCGTCTACCGTCTACCGTCTACCGTCTACCGTCTACCGTCTACCGTCTACCGTCTACCGTCTACCGTCTACCGTCTACCGTCTACCGTCTACCGTCTACCGTCTACCGTCTACCGTCTACCGTCTACCGTCTACCGTCTACCGTCTACCGTCTACCGTCTACCGTCTACCGTCTACCGTCTACCGTCTACCGTCTACCGTCTACCGTCTACCGTCTACCGTCTACCGTCTACCGTCTACCGTCTACCGTCTACCGTCTACCGTCTACCGTCTACCGTCTACCGTCTACCGTCTACCGTCTACCGTCTACCGTCTACCGTCTACCGTCTACCGTCTACCGTCTACCGTCTACCGTCTACCGTCTACCGTCTACCGTCTACCGTCTACCGTCTACCGTCTACCGTCTACCGTCTACCGTCTACCGTCTACCGTCTACCGTCTACCGTCTACCGTCTACCGTCTATTGTGATGAGGGTATACTAAGTTTTGTTCTTCCGTTTGCAACACCCAAAAGGAGGCGTCAGAGACCCTACAAAGTATATATATTCTTGATCAGCGTCAAAAACTGAGTCGATTTAGATATGTATGTCCGTGTGTCCGTGTGTCCGTGTGTCCGTCTGTTGTTGGCACTCTCACGGGCGTTAATTTTGAGATATTGAGCTGAAATTTTGTACAGGCACTTTAAGTCTTTGCACGCAGATCTCTATTTAAAATGGGCAAAATCGGCCAAGAGCCACGCCCACAATCGACAAAAACCTATTTATCTACCACAAAATATGAGCTACAAACTTGAAATTAGGTATGTATATCTATGAATATTATCTTCATCGATATGCCAAAAATGGGCGTACTCGAACTACTATATATATATATAATATATATATATAATATATATATATAATATATAATATATATTATATATATATAATAATGTATATTACTATATATATATATAATATATACTATTTACTAATAGTATAATAATCTACCGTCTACCGTCTACCGTCTACCGTCTACCGTCTACCGTCTACCGTCTACCGTCTACCGTCTACCGTCTACCGTCTACCGTCTACCGTCTACCGTCTACCGTCTACCGTCTACCGTCTACCGTCTACCGTCTACCGTCTACCGTCTACCGTCTACCGTCTACCGTCTACCGTCTACCGTCTACCGTCTACCGTCTACCGTCTACCGTCTACCGTCTACCGTCTACCGTCTACCGTCTACCGTCTACCGTCTACCGTCTACCGTCTACCGTCTACCGTCTACCGTCTACCGTCTACCGTCTACCGTCTACCGTCTACCGTCTACCGTCTACCGTCTACCGTCTACCGTCTACCGTCTACCGTCTACCGTCTACCGTCTACCGTCTACCGTCTACCGTCTACCGTCTACCGTCTACCGTCTACCGTCTACCGTCTACCGTCTACCGTCTACCGTCTACCGTCTACCGTCTACCGTCTACCGTCTACCGTCTACCGTCTACCGTCTACCGTCTACCGTCTACCGTCTACCGTCTACCGTCTACCGTCTACCGTCTACCGTCTACCGTCTACCGTCTACCGTCTACCGTCTACCGTCTACCGTCTACCGTCTACCGTCTACCGTCTACCGTCTACCGTCTACCGTCTACCGTCTACCGTCTACCGTCTACCGTCTACCGTCTACCGTCTACCGTCTACCGTCTACCGTCTACCGTCTACCGTCTACCGTCTACCGTCTACCGTCTACCGTCTACCGTCTACCGTCTACCGTCTACCGTCTACCGTCTACCGTCTACCGTCTACCGTCTACCGTCTACCGTCTACCGTCTACCGTCTACCGTCTACCGTCTACCGTCTACCGTCTACCGTCTACCGTCTACCGTCTACCGTCTACCGTCTACCGTCTACCGTCTACCGTCTACCGTCTACCGTCTACCGTCTACCGTCTACCGTCTACCGTCTACCGTCTACCGTCTACCGTCTACCGTCTACCGTCTACCGTCTACCGTCTACCGTCTACCGTCTACCGTCTACCGTCTACCGTCTACCGTCTACCGTCTACCGTCTACCGTCTACCGTCTACCGTCTACCGTCTACCGTCTATTGTGATGAGGGTATACTAAGTTTTGTTCTTCCGTTTGCAACACCCAAAAGGAGGCGTCAGAGACCCTACAAAGTATATATATTCTTGATCAGCGTCAAAAACTGAGTCGATTTAGATATGTATGTCCGTGTGTCCGTGTGTCTATGAATATTATCTTCATCGATATGCCAAAAATGGGCGTACTCGAACTACTATATATATATATAATATATATATATAATATATAATATATATTATATATATATAATAATGTATATTACTATATATATATATATAATATATACTATTTACTAATAGTATAATAATCTACCGTCTACCGTCTACCGTCTACCGTCTACCGTCTACCGTCTACCGTCTACCGTCTACCGTCTACCGTCTACCGTCTACCGTCTACCGTCTACCGTCTACCGTCTACCGTCTACCGTCTACCGTCTACCGTCTACCGTCTACCGTCTACCGTCTACCGTCTACCGTCTACCGTCTACCGTCTACCGTCTACCGTCTACCGTCTACCGTCTACCGTCTACCGTCTACCGTCTACCGTCTACCGTCTACCGTCTACCGTCTACCGTCTACCGTCTACCGTCTACCGTCTACCGTCTACCGTCTACCGTCTACCGTCTACCGTCTACCGTCTACCGTCTACCGTCTACCGTCTACCGTCTACCGTCTACCGTCTACCGTCTACCGTCTACCGTCTACCGTCTACCGTCTACCGTCTACCGTCTACCGTCTA
The DNA here is from genome assembly GCA_963971445.1 of Ornithomya chloropus. NCBI lineage: Eukaryota > Metazoa > Arthropoda > Insecta > Diptera > Hippoboscidae > Ornithomya > Ornithomya chloropus. The sequence continues at coordinate 25,239,368 of OZ020532.1, forward strand.
CCGTCTACCGTCTACCGTCTACCGTCTACCGTCTACCGTCTACCGTCTACCGTCTACCGTCTACCGTCTACCGTCTACCGTCTACCGTCTACCGTCTACCGTCTACCGTCTACCGTCTACCGTCTACCGTCTACCGTCTACCGTCTACCGTCTACCGTCTACCGTCTACCGTCTACCGTCTACCGTCTACCGTCTACCGTCTACCGTCTACCGTCTACCGTCTACCGTCTACCGTCTACCGTCTACCGTCTACCGTCTACCGTCTACCGTCTACCGTCTACCGTCTACCGTCTACCGTCTACCGTCTACCGTCTACCGTCTACCGTCTACCGTCTACCGTCTACCGTCTACCGTCTACCGTCTACCGTCTACCGTCTACCGTCTACCGTCTACCGTCTACCGTCTACCGTCTACCGTCTACCGTCTACCGTCTACCGTCTACCGTCTACCGTCTACCGTCTACCGTCTACCGTCTACCGTCTACCGTCTACCGTCTACCGTCTACCGTCTACCGTCTACCGTCTACCGTCTACCGTCTACCGTCTACCGTCTACCGTCTACCGTCTACCGTCTACCGTCTACCGTCTACCGTCTACCGTCTACCGTCTACCGTCTACCGTCTACCGTCTACCGTCTACCGTCTACCGTCTACCGTCTACCGTCTATTGTGATGAGGGTATACTAAGTTTTGTTCTTCCGTTTGCAACACCCAAAAGGAGGCGTCAGAGACCCTACAAAGTATATATATTCTTGATCAGCGTCAAAAACTGAGTCGATTTAGATATGTATGTCCGTGTGTCCGTGTGTCCGTGTGTCCGTGTGTCCGTCTGTTGTTGGCACTCTCACGGGCGTTAATTTTGAGATATTGAGCTGAAATTTTGTACAGGCACTTTAAGTCTTTGCACGCAGATCTCTATTTAAAATGGGCAAAATCGGCCAAGAGCCACGCCCACAATCGACAAAAACCTATTTATCTACCACAAAATATGAGCTACAAACTTGAAATTAGGTATGTATAGCTATGAATATTATCTTCATCGATATGCCAAAAATGGGCGTACTCGAACTACTATATATATATATAATATATATATATAATATATATATATAATATATAATATATATTATATATATATAATAATGTATATTACTATATATATATATAATATATACTATTTACTAATAGTATAATAATCTACCGTCTACCGTCTACTAATAATAATATATGCTAATATATTTTTATAATATTATAATATATATTATATACTATATATATATAATATTATATACTACTATATATATATATATAATATATATATATAATATATAATATATAATATATATATATAATAATATATATTACTATATATATATATAATATATACTATTTACTAATAGTATAATAATCTACCGTCTACCGTCTACCGTCTACCGTCTACCGTCTACCGTCTACCGTCTACAGTCTACCGTCTACCGTCTACCGTCTACCGTCTACCGTCTACCGTCTACCGTCTACCGTCTACCGTCTACCGTCTACCGTCTACCGTCTACCGTCTACCGTCTACCGTCTACCGTCTACCGTCTACCGTCTACCGTCTACCGTCTACCGTCTACCGTCTACCGTCTACCGTCTACCGTCTACCGTCTACCGTCTACCGTCTACCGTCTACCGTCTACCGTCTACCGTCTACCGTCTACCGTCTACCGTCTACCGTCTACCGTCTACCGTCTACCGTCTACCGTCTACCGTCTACCGTCTACCGTCTACCGTCTACCGTCTACCGTCTACCGTCTACCGTCTACCGTCTACCGTCTACCGTCTACCGTCTACCGTCTACCGTCTACCGTCTACCGTCTACCGTCTACCGTCTACCGTCTACCGTCTACCGTCTACCGTCTACCGTCTACCGTCTACCGTCTACCGTCTACCGTCTACCGTCTACCGTCTACCGTCTACCGTCTACCGTCTACCGTCTACCGTCTACCGTCTACCGTCTACCGTCTACCGTCTACCGTCTACCGTCTACCGTCTACCGTCTACCGTCTACCGTCTACCGTCTACCGTCTACCGTCTACCGTCTACCGTCTACCGTCTACCGTCTACCGTCTACCGTCTACCGTCTACCGTCTACCGTCTACCGTCTACCGTCTACCGTCTACCGTCTACCGTCTACCGTCTACCGTCTACCGTCTACCGTCTACCGTCTACCGTCTACCGTCTACCGTCTACCGTCTACCGTCTACCGTCTACCGTCTACCGTCTACCGTCTACCGTCTACCGTCTACCGTCTACCGTCTACCGTCTACCGTCTACCGTCTACCGTCTACCGTCTACCGTCTACCGTCTACCGTCTACCGTCTACCGTCTACCGTCTACCGTCTACCGTCTACCGTCTACCGTCTACCGTCTACCGTCTACCGTCTACCGTCTACCGTCTACCGTCTACCGTCTACCGTCTACCGTCTACCGTCTACCGTCTACCGTCTACCGTCTACCGTCTACCGTCTACCGTCTACCGTCTACCGTCTACCGTCTACCGTCTACCGTCTACCGTCTACCGTCTACCGTCTACCGTCTACCGTCTATTGTGATGAGGGTATACTAAGTTTTGTTCTTCCGTTTGCAACACCCAAAAGGAGGCGTCAGAGACCCTACAAAGTATATATATTCTTGATCAGCGTCAAAAACTGAGTCGATTTAGATATGTATGTCCGTGTGTACGTGTGTCCGTGTGTCCGTCTATTGTTGGCACTCTCACGGGCGTTAATTTTGAGAATATGAGCTGAAATTTTGTACAGGCACTTTAAGTCTTTGCACGCAGATCTCTATTTAAAATGGGCAAAATCGGCCAAGAGCCACGCCCACAATCGACAAAAACCTATTTATCTACCACAAAATATGAGCTACAAACTTGAAATTAGGTATGTATATCTATGAATATTATCTTCATCGATATGCCAAAAATGGGCGTACTCGAACTACTATATATATATATAATATATATATATAATATATATATAATATTATATACTACTATATATATATATATAATATATATATATAATATATAATATATATATATAATAATATATATTACTATATATATATATAATATATACTATTTACTAATAGTATAATAATCTACCGTCTACCGTCTACCGTCTACCGTCTACCGTCACCGTCTACCGTCTACCGTCTACCGTCTACCGTCTACCGTCTACCGTCTACCGTCTACCGTCTACCGTCTCCGTCTACCGTCTACCGTCTACCGTCTACCGTCTACCGTCTACCTCTACCGTCTACCGTCTACCGTCTACCGTCTACCGTCTACCGTCTACCGTCTACCGTCTACCGTCTACCGTCTACCGTCTACCGTCTACCGTCTACCGTCTACCGTCTACCGTCTACCGTCTACCGTCTACCGTCTACCGTCTACCGTCTACCGTCTACCGTCTACCGTCTACCGTCTACCGTCTACCTTCCCGTCTACCGTCTACCGTCTACCGTCCTACCGTCTACCGTCTACCGTCTACCGTCTACCGTCTACCGTCTACCGTCTACCGTCTACCGTCTACCGTCTACCGTCTACCGTCTACCGTCTACCGTCTACCGTCTACCGTCTACCGTCTACCGTCTACCGTCTACCGTCTACCGTCTACCGTCTACCGTCTACCGTCTACCGTCTACCGTCTACCGTCTACCGTCTACCGTCTACCGTCTACCGTCTACCGTCTACCGTCTACCGTCTACCGTCTACCGTCTACCGTCTACCGTCTACCGTCTACCGTCTACCGTCTACCGTCTACTCCGTCTACCGTCTACCGTCTACCGTCTACCGTCTACCGTCTACCGTCTACCGTCTACCGTCTACCGTCTACCGTCTACCGTCTACCGTCTACCGTCTACCGTCTACCGTCTACCGTCTACCGTCTACCGTCTACCGTCTACCGTCTACCGTCTACCGTTCTACCGTCTACCGTCTACCGTCTACCGTCTACCGTCTACCGTCTACGTCTACCGTCTACCGTCTACCGTCTACCGTCTACCGTCTACCGTCTACCGTCTACCGTCTACCGTCTACCGTCTACCGTCTACCGTCTACCGTCTACCGTCTACCGTCTACCGTCTACCGTCTATTGTGATGAGGGTATACTAAGTTTTGTTCCTTCCGTTTGCAACACCCAAAAGGAGGCGTCAGAGACCCTACAAAGTATATATATTCTTGATCAGCGTCAAAAACTGAGTCGATTTAGATATGTATGTCCGTGTGTACGTGTGTCCGTGTGTCCGTCTATTGTTGGCACTCTCACGGGCGTTAATTTTGAGAATATGAGCTGAATTTTGTACAGGCACTTTAAGTCTTTGCACGCAGATCTCTATTTAAAATGGGCAAAATCGGCCAAGAGCCACGCCCACAATCGACAAAAACCTATTTATCTACCACAAAATATGAGCTACAAACTTGAAATTAGGTATGTATATCTATGAATATTATCTTCATCGATATGCCAAAAATGGGCGTACTCGAACTACTATATATATATATAATATATATATATAATATATAATATATATATAATAATATATATTACATATATATTATATATATACTATTTACTATAGTATATAATAATCTACCGTTACTACGCTACCGTCTACCGTCTACCGTCTACCGTCTACCGTCTACCGTCTACCGTCTACCGTCTACCGTCTACCGTCTACCGTCTACCGTCTACCGTCTACCGTCTACCGTCTACCGTCTACCGTCTACCGTCTACCGTCTACCGTCTACCGTCTACCGTCTACCGTCTACCGTCTACCGTCTACCGTCTACCGTCTACCGTCTACCGTCTACCGTCTACGTACCGTCTACCGTCTACCGTCTACCGTCTACCGTCTACCGTCTACCGTCTACCGTCTACCGTCTACCGTCTACCGTCTACCGTCTACCGTCTACCGTCTACCGTCTACCGTGTCTACCGTCTACCGTCTACCGTCTACCGTCTACCGTCTACCGTCTACCGTCTACCGTCTACCGTCTACCGTCTACCGTCTACCGTCTACCGTCTACCGTCTACCGTCTACCGTCTACCGTCTACCGTCTACCGTCTACCGTCTACCGTCTACCGTCTACCGTCTACCGTCTACCGTCTACCGTCTACCGTCTACCGTCTACCGTCTACCGTCTACCGTCTACCGTCTACCGTCTACCGTCTACCGTCTACCGTC
>OZ020532.1:25252097-25259600 GCA_963971445.1 Ornithomya chloropus
TCTACCGTCTACCGTCTACCGTCTACCGTCTACCGTCTACCGTCTACCGTCTACCGTCTACCGTCTACCGTCTACCGTCTACCGTCTACCGTCTACCGTCTACCGTCTACCGTCTACCGTCTACCGTCTACCGTCTACCGTCTACCGTCTACCGTCTACCGTCTACCGTCTACCGTCTACCGTCTACCGTCTACCGTCTACCGTCTACCGTCTACCGTCTACCGTCTACCGTCTACCGTCTACCGTCTACCGTCTACCGTCTACCGTCTACCGTCTACCGTCTACCGTCTACCGTCTACCGTCTATTGTGATGAGGGTATACTAAGTTTGTTCTTCCGTTTGCAACACCCAAAAGGAGGCGTCAGAGACCCTACAAAGTATATATATTCTTGATCAGCGTCAAAAACTGAGTCGATTTAGATATGTATGTCCGTGTGTCCGTGTGTCCGTGTGTCCGTCTGTTGTTGGCACTCTCACGGGCGTTAATTTTGAGATATTGAGCTGAAATTTTGTACAGGCACTTTAAGTCTTTGCACGCAGATCTCTATTTAAAATGGGCAAAATCGGCCAAGAGCCACGCCCACAATCGACAAAAACCTATTTATCTACCACAAAATATGAGCTACAAACTTGAAATTAGGTATGTATATCTATGAATATTATCTTCATCGATATGCCAAAAATGGGCGTACTCGAACTACTATATATATATATAATATATATAATATATATATATAATATATAATATATAATATATATATATAATAATATATATTACTATATATATATATAATATATACTATTTACTAATAGTATAATAATCTACCGTCTACCGTCTACCGTCTACCGTCTACCGTCTACCGTCTACCGTCTACCGTCTACCGTCTACCGTCTACCGTCTACCGTCTACCGTCTACCGTCTACCGTCTACCGTCTACCGTCTACCGTCTACCGTCTACCGTCTACCGTCTACCGTCTACCGTCTACCGTCTACCGTCTACCGTCTACCGTCTACCGTCTACCGTCTACCGTCTACCGTCTACCGTCTACCGTCTACCGTCTACCGTCTACCGTCTACCGTCTACCGTCTACCGTCTACCGTCTACCGTCTACCGTCTACCGTCTACCGTCTACCGTCTACCGTCTACCGTCTACCGTCTACCGTCTACCGTCTACCGTCTACCGTCTACCGTCTACCGTCTACCGTCTACCGTCTACCGTCTACCGTCTACCGTCTACCGTCTACCGTCTACCGTCTACCGTCTACCGTCTACCGTCTACCGTCTACCGTCTACCGTCTACCGTCTACCGTCTACCGTCTACCGTCTACCGTCTACCGTCTACCGTCTACCGTCTACCGTCTACCGTCTACCGTCTACCGTCTACCGTCTACCGTCTACCGTCTACCGTCTACCGTCTACCGTCTACCGTCTACCGTCTACCGTCTACCGTCTACCGTCTACCGTCTACCGTCTACCGTCTACCGTCTACCGTCTACCGTCTACCGTCTACCGTCTACCGTCTACCGTCTACCGTCTACCGTCTACCGTCTACCGTCTACCGTCTACCGTCTACCGTCTACCGTCTACCGTCTACCGTCTACCGTCTACCGTCTACCGTCTACCGTCTACCGTCTACCGTCTACCGTCTACCGTCTACCGTCTACCGTCTACCGTCTACCGTCTACCGTCTACCGTCTACCGTCTACCGTCTACCGTCTACCGTCTACCGTCTACCGTCTACCGTCTACCGTCTACCGTCTACCGTCTACCGTCTACCGTCTACCGTCTACCGTCTACCGTCTACCGTCTACCGTCTACCGTCTACCGTCTACCGTCTACCGTCTACCGTCTACCGTCTACCGTCTACCGTCTACCGTCTACCGTCTACCGTCTACCGTCTACCGTCTACCGTCTACCGTCTACCGTCTACCGTCTACCGTCTACCGTCTACCGTCTACCGTCTACCGTCTACCGTCTACCGTCTACCGTCTACCGTCTACCGTCTACCGTCTACCGTCTACCGTCTACCGTCTACCGTCTACCGTCTACCGTCTACCGTCTACCGTCTACCGTCTACCGTCTACCGTCTACCGTCTACCGTCTACCGTCTACCGTCTACCGTCTACCGTCTACCGTCTACCGTCTATTGTGATGAGGGTATACTAAGTTTTGTTCTTCCGTTTGCAACACCCAAAAGGAGGCGTCAGAGACCCTACAAAGTATATATATTCTTGATCAGCGTCAAAAACTGAGTCGATTTAGATATGTATGTCCGTGTGTACGTGTGTCCGTGTGTCCGTGTGTCCGTGTGTCCGTCTGTTGTTGGCACTCTCACGGGCGTTAATTTTGAGATATTGAGCTGAAATTTTGTACAGGCACTTTAAGTCTTTGCACGCAGATCTCTATTTAAAATGGGCAAAATCGGCCAAGAGCCACGCCCACAATCGACAAAAACCTATTTATCTACCACAAAATATGAGCTACAAACTTGAAATTAGGTATGTATATCTATGAATATTATCTTCATCGATATGCCAAAAATGGGCGTACTCGAACTACTATATATATATATAATATATATATATAATATATATATATAATATATAATATATATTATATATATATAATAATGTATATTACTATATATATATATAATATATACTATTTACTAATAGTATAATAATCTACCGTCTACCGTCTACTAATAATAATATATGCTAATATATTTTTATAATATTATAATATATATTATATACTACTATATATATATATATAATATATATATATAATAATATATATTACTATATATATATATAATATATACTATTTACTAATAGTATAATAATCTACCGTCTACCGTCTACCGTCTACCGTCTACCGTCTACCGTCTACCGTCTACCGTCTACCGTCTACCGTCTACCGTCTACCGTCTACCGTCTACCGTCTACCGTCTACCGTCTACCGTCTACCGTCTACCGTCTACCGTCTACCGTCTACCGTCTACCGTCTACCGTCTACCGTCTACCGTCTACCGTCTACCGTCTACCGTCTACCGTCTACCGTCTACCGTCTACCGTCTACCGTCTACCGTCTACCGTCTACCGTCTACCGTCTACCGTCTACCGTCTACCGTCTACCGTCTACCGTCTACCGTCTACCGTCTACCGTCTACCGTCTACCGTCTACCGTCTACCGTCTACCGTCTACCGTCTACCGTCTACCGTCTACCGTCTACCGTCTACCGTCTACCGTCTACCGTCTACCGTCTACCGTCTACCGTCTACCGTCTACCGTCTACCGTCTACCGTCTACCGTCTACCGTCTACCGTCTACCGTCTACCGTCTACCGTCTACCGTCTACCGTCTACCGTCTACCGTCTACCGTCTACCGTCTACCGTCTACCGTCTACCGTCTACCGTCTACCGTCTACCGTCTACCGTCTACCGTCTACCGTCTACCGTCTACCGTCTACCGTCTACCGTCTACCGTCTACCGTCTACCGTCTACCGTCTACCGTCTACCGTCTACCGTCTACCGTCTACCGTCTACCGTCTACCGTCTACCGTCTACCGTCTACCGTCTACCGTCTACCGTCTACCGTCTACCGTCTACCGTCTACCGTCTACCGTCTACCGTCTACCGTCTACCGTCTACCGTCTACCGTCTACCGTCTACCGTCTACCGTCTACCGTCTACCGTCTACCGTCTACCGTCTACCGTCTACCGTCTACCGTCTACCGTCTACCGTCTACCGTCTACCGTCTACCGTCTACCGTCTACCGTCTACCGTCTACCGTCTACCGTCTACCGTCTACCGTCTACCGTCTACCGTCTACCGTCTACCGTCTACCGTCTACCGTCTACCGTCTACCGTCTACCGTCTACCGTCTACCGTCTACCGTCTACCGTCTACCGTCTACCGTCTACCGTCTACCGTCTACCGTCTACCGTCTACCGTCTACCGTCTACCGTCTACCGTCTACCGTCTACCGTCTACCGTCTACCGTCTACCGTCTACCGTCTACCGTCTACCGTCTACCGTCTACCGTCTACCGTCTACCGTCTACCGTCTACCGTCTACCGTCTACCGTCTACCGTCTACCGTCTACCGTCTACCGTCTACCGTCTACCGTCTACCGTCTACCGTCTACCGTCTACCGTCTACCGTCTACCGTCTACCGTCTACCGTCTACCGTCTACCGTCTACCGTCTACCGTCTACCGTCTACCGTCTACCGTCTACCGTCTACCGTCTACCGTCTATTGTGATGAGGGTATACTAAGTTTTGTTCTTCCGTTTGCAACACCCAAAAGGAGGCGTCAGAGACCCTACAAAGTATATATATTCTTGATCAGCGTCAAAAACTGAGTCGATTTAGATATGTATGTCCGTGTGTACGTGTGTCCGTGTGTCCGTGTGTCCGTGTGTCCGTCTGTTGTTGGCACTCTCACGGGCGTTAATTTTGAGATATTGAGCTGAAATTTTGTACAGGCACTTTAAGTCTTTGCACGCAGATCTCTATTTAAAATGGGCAAAATCGGCCAAGAGCCACGCCCACAATCGACAAAAACCTATTTATCTACCACAAAATATGAGCTACAAACTTGAAATTAGGTATGTATATCTATGAATATTATCTTCATCGATATGCCAAAAATGGGCGTACTCGAACTACTATATATATATATAATATATATATATAATATATATATATAATATATAATATATATTATATATATATAATAATGTATATTACTATATATATATATAATATATACTATTTACTAATAGTATAATAATCTACCGTCTACCGTCTACCGTCTACCGTCTACCGTCTACCGTCTACCGTCTACCGTCTACCGTCTACCGTCTACCGTCTACCGTCTACCGTCTACCGTCTACCGTCTACCGTCTACCGTCTACCGTCTACCGTCTACCGTCTACCGTCTACCGTCTACCGTCTACCGTCTACCGTCTACCGTCTACCGTCTACCGTCTACCGTCTACCGTCTACCGTCTACCGTCTACCGTCTACCGTCTACCGTCTACCGTCTACCGTCTACCGTCTACCGTCTACCGTCTACCGTCTACCGTCTACCGTCTACCGTCTACCGTCTACCGTCTACCGTCTACCGTCTACCGTCTACCGTCTACCGTCTACCGTCTACCGTCTACCGTCTACCGTCTACCGTCTACCGTCTACCGTCTACCGTCTACCGTCTACCGTCTACCGTCTACCGTCTACCGTCTACCGTCTACCGTCTACCGTCTACCGTCTACCGTCTACCGTCTACCGTCTACCGTCTACCGTCTACCGTCTACCGTCTACCGTCTACCGTCTACCGTCTACCGTCTACCGTCTACCGTCTACCGTCTACCGTCTACCGTCTACCGTCTACCGTCTACCGTCTACCGTCTACCGTCTACCGTCTACCGTCTACCGTCTACCGTCTACCGTCTACCGTCTACCGTCTACCGTCTACCGTCTACCGTCTACCGTCTACCGTCTACCGTCTACCGTCTACCGTCTACCGTCTACCGTCTACCGTCTACCGTCTACCGTCTACCGTCTACCGTCTACCGTCTACCGTCTACCGTCTACCGTCTACCGTCTACCGTCTACCGTCTACCGTCTACCGTCTACCGTCTACCGTCTACCGTCTACCGTCTACCGTCTACCGTCTACCGTCTACCGTCTACCGTCTACCGTCTACCGTCTACCGTCTACCGTCTACCGTCTACCGTCTACCGTCTACCGTCTACCGTCTACCGTCTACCGTCTACCGTCTACCGTCTACCGTCTACCGTCTACCGTCTACCGTCTACCGTCTACCGTCTACCGTCTATTGTGATGAGGGTATACTAAGTTTTGTTCTTCCGTTTGCAACACCCAAAAGGAGGCGTCAGAGACCCTACAAAGTATATATATTCTTGATCAGCGTCAAAAACTGAGTCGATTTAGATATGTATGTCCGTGTGTACGTGTGTCCGTGTGTCCGTGTGTCCGTGTGTCCGTCTGTTGTTGGCACTCTCACGGGCGTTAATTTTGAGATATTGAGCTGAAATTTTGTACAGGCACTTTAAGTCTTTGCACGCAGATCTCTATTTAAAATGGGCAAAATCGGCCAAGAGCCACGCCCACAATCGACAAAAACCTATTTATCTACCACAAAATATGAGCTACAAACTTGAAATTAGGTATGTATATCTATGAATATTATCTTCATCGATATGCCAAAAATGGGCGTACTCGAACTACTATATATATATATAATATATATATATAATATATATATATAATATATAATATATATTATATATATATAATAATGTATATTACTATATATATATATAATATATACTATTTACTAATAGTATAATAATCTACCGTCTACCGTCTACCGTCTACCGTCTACCGTCTACCGTCTACCGTCTACCGTCTACCGTCTACCGTCTACCGTCTACCGTCTACCGTCTACCGTCTACCGTCTACCGTCTACCGTCTACCGTCTACCGTCTACCGTCTACCGTCTACCGTCTACCGTCTACCGTCTACCGTCTACCGTCTACCGTCTACCGTCTACCGTCTACCGTCTACCGTCTACCGTCTACCGTCTACCGTCTACCGTCTACCGTCTACCGTCTACCGTCTACCGTCTACCGTCTACCGTCTACCGTCTACCGTCTACCGTCTACCGTCTACCGTCTACCGTCTACCGTCTACCGTCTACCGTCTACCGTCTACCGTCTACCGTCTACCGTCTACCGTCTACCGTCTACCGTCTACCGTCTACCGTCTACCGTCTACCGTCTACCGTCTACCGTCTACCGTCTACCGTCTACCGTCTACCGTCTACCGTCTACCGTCTACCGTCTACCGTCTACCGTCTACCGTCTACCGTCTACCGTCTACCGTCTACCGTCTACCGTCTACCGTCTACCGTCTACCGTCTACCGTCTACCGTCTACCGTCTACCGTCTACCGTCTACCGTCTACCGTCTACCGTCTACCGTCTACCGTCTACCGTCTACCGTCTACCGTCTACCGTCTACCGTCTACCGTCTACCGTCTACCGTCTACCGTCTACCGTCTACCGTCTACCGTCTACCGTCTACCGTCTACCGTCTACCGTCTACCGTCTACCGTCTACCGTCTACCGTCTACCGTCTACCGTCTACCGTCTACCGTCTACCGTCTACCGTCTACCGTCTACCGTCTACCGTCTACCGTCTACCGTCTACCGTCTACCGTCTACCGTCTACCGTCTACCGTCTACCGTCTACCGTCTACCGTCTACCGTCTACCGTCTACCGTCTACCGTCTACCGTCTACCGTCTACCGTCTACCGTCTACCGTCTACCGTCTACCGTCTACCGTCTACCGTCTACCGTCTACCGTCTACCGTCTACCGTCTACCGTCTACCGTCTACCGTCTACCGTCTACCGTCTACCGTCTACCGTCTACCGTCTACCGTCTACCGTCTACCGTCTACCGTCTA
>OZ020532.1:25259800-25267300 GCA_963971445.1 Ornithomya chloropus
CGGGCGTTAATTTTGAGATATTGAGCTGAAATTTTGTACAGGCACTTTAAGTCTTTGCACGCAGATCTCTATTTAAAATGGGCAAAATCGGCCAAGAGCCACGCCCACAATCGACAAAAACCTATTTATCTACCACAAAATATGAGCTTCAAACTTGAAATTAGGTATGTATATCTATGAATATTATCTTCATCGATATGCCAAAAATGGGCGTACTCGAACTACTATATATATATATAATATATATATATAATATATAATATATATTATATATATATAATAATGTATATTACTATATATATATATAATATATACTATTTACTAATAGTATAATAATCTACCGTCTACCGTCTACTAATAATAATATATGCTAATATATTTTTATAATATTATAATATATATTATATACTATATATATATAATATTATATACTACTATATATATATATATAATATATATATATAATAATATATATTACTATATATATATATAATATATACTATTTACTAATAGTATAATAATCTACCGTCTACCGTCTACCGTCTACCGTCTACCGTCTACCGTCTACCGTCTACCGTCTACCGTCTACCGTCTACCGTCTACCGTCTACCGTCTACCGTCTACCGTCTACCGTCTACCGTCTACCGTCTACCGTCTACCGTCTACCGTCTACCGTCTACCGTCTACCGTCTACCGTCTACCGTCTACCGTCTACCGTCTACCGTCTACCGTCTACCGTCTACCGTCTACCGTCTACCGTCTACCGTCTACCGTCTACCGTCTACCGTCTACCGTCTACCGTCTACCGTCTACCGTCTACCGTCTACCGTCTACCGTCTACCGTCTACCGTCTACCGTCTACCGTCTACCGTCTACCGTCTACCGTCTACCGTCTACCGTCTACCGTCTACCGTCTACCGTCTACCGTCTACCGTCTACCGTCTACCGTCTACCGTCTACCGTCTACCGTCTACCGTCTACCGTCTACCGTCTACCGTCTACCGTCTACCGTCTACCGTCTACCGTCTACCGTCTACCGTCTACCGTCTACCGTCTACCGTCTACCGTCTACCGTCTACCGTCTACCGTCTACCGTCTACCGTCTACCGTCTACCGTCTACCGTCTACCGTCTACCGTCTACCGTCTACCGTCTACCGTCTACCGTCTACCGTCTACCGTCTACCGTCTACCGTCTACCGTCTACCGTCTACCGTCTACCGTCTACCGTCTACCGTCTACCGTCTACCGTCTACCGTCTACCGTCTACCGTCTACCGTCTACCGTCTACCGTCTACCGTCTACCGTCTACCGTCTACCGTCTACCGTCTACCGTCTACCGTCTACCGTCTACCGTCTACCGTCTACCGTCTACCGTCTACCGTCTACCGTCTACCGTCTACCGTCTACCGTCTACCGTCTACCGTCTACCGTCTACCGTCTACCGTCTACCGTCTACCGTCTACCGTCTACCGTCTACCGTCTACCGTCTACCGTCTACCGTCTACCGTCTACCGTCTACCGTCTACCGTCTACCGTCTACCGTCTACCGTCTACCGTCTACCGTCTACCGTCTACCGTCTACCGTCTACCGTCTACCGTCTACCGTCTACCGTCTACCGTCTACCGTCTACCGTCTACCGTCTACCGTCTACCGTCTACCGTCTACCGTCTACCGTCTACCGTCTACCGTCTACCGTCTACCGTCTACCGTCTACCGTCTACCGTCTACCGTCTACCGTCTACCGTCTACCGTCTACCGTCTACCGTCTACCGTCTACCGTCTACCGTCTACCGTCTACCGTCTACCGTCTACCGTCTACCGTCTACCGTCTACCGTCTACCGTCTACCGTCTACCGTCTACCGTCTACCGTCTACCGTCTACCGTCTACCGTCTACCGTCTACCGTCTACCGTCTACCGTCTACCGTCTACCGTCTACCGTCTACCGTCTACCGTCTACCGTCTACCGTCTACCGTCTACCGTCTACCGTCTACCGTCTACCGTCTACCGTCTACCGTCTACCGTCTACCGTCTACCGTCTATTGTGATGAGGGTATACTAAGTTTTGTTCTTCCGTTTGCAACACCCAAAAGGAGGCGTCAGAGACCCTACAAAGTATATATATTCTTGATCAGCGTCAAAAACTGAGTCGATTTAGATATGTATGTCCGTGTGTACGTGTGTCCGTGTGTCCGTGTGTCCGTGTGTCCGTCTGTTGTTGGCACTCTCACGGGCGTTAATTTTGAGATATTGAGCTGAAATTTTGTACAGGCACTTTAAGTCTTTGCACGCAGATCTCTATTTAAAATGGGCAAAATCGGCCAAGAGCCACGCCCACAATCGACAAAAACCTATTTATCTACCACAAAATATGAGCTACAAACTTGAAATTAGGTATGTATATCTATGAATATTATCTTCATCGATATGCCAAAAATGGGCGTACTCGAACTACTATATATATATATAATATATATATATAATATATATATATATAATATATAATATATATTATATATATATAATAATGTATATTACTATATATATATATAATATATACTATTTACTAATAGTATAATAATCTACCGTCTACCGTCTACTAATAATAATATATGCTAATATATTTTTATAATATTATAATATATATTATATACTATATATATATAATATTATATACTACTATATATATATATATAATATATAATATATAATATATATATATAATAATATATATTACTATATATATATATAATATATACTATTTACTAATAGTATAATAATCTACCGTCTACCGTCTACCGTCTACCGTCTACCGTCTACCGTCTACCGTCTACCGTCTACCGTCTACCGTCTACCGTCTACCGTCTACCGTCTACCGTCTACCGTCTACCGTCTACCGTCTACCGTCTACCGTCTACCGTCTACCGTCTACCGTCTACCGTCTACCGTCTACCGTCTACCGTCTACCGTCTACCGTCTACCGTCTACCGTCTACCGTCTACCGTCTACCGTCTACCGTCTACCGTCTACCGTCTACCGTCTACCGTCTACCGTCTACCGTCTACCGTCTACCGTCTACCGTCTACCGTCTACCGTCTACCGTCTACCGTCTACCGTCTACCGTCTACCGTCTACCGTCTACCGTCTACCGTCTACCGTCTACCGTCTACCGTCTACCGTCTACCGTCTACCGTCTACCGTCTACCGTCTACCGTCTACCGTCTACCGTCTACCGTCTACCGTCTACCGTCTACCGTCTACCGTCTACCGTCTACCGTCTACCGTCTACCGTCTACCGTCTACCGTCTACCGTCTACCGTCTACCGTCTACCGTCTACCGTCTACCGTCTACCGTCTACCGTCTACCGTCTACCGTCTACCGTCTACCGTCTACCGTCTACCGTCTACCGTCTACCGTCTACCGTCTACCGTCTACCGTCTACCGTCTACCGTCTACCGTCTACCGTCTACCGTCTACCGTCTACCGTCTACCGTCTACCGTCTACCGTCTACCGTCTACCGTCTACCGTCTACCGTCTACCGTCTACCGTCTACCGTCTACCGTCTACCGTCTACCGTCTACCGTCTACCGTCTACCGTCTACCGTCTACCGTCTACCGTCTACCGTCTACCGTCTACCGTCTACCGTCTACCGTCTACCGTCTACCGTCTACCGTCTACCGTCTACCGTCTACCGTCTACCGTCTACCGTCTACCGTCTACCGTCTACCGTCTACCGTCTACCGTCTACCGTCTACCGTCTACCGTCTACCGTCTACCGTCTACCGTCTACCGTCTACCGTCTACCGTCTACCGTCTACCGTCTACCGTCTACCGTCTACCGTCTACCGTCTACCGTCTACCGTCTACCGTCTACCGTCTACCGTCTACCGTCTACCGTCTACCGTCTATTGTGATGAGGGTATACTAAGTTTTGTTCTTCCGTTTGCAACACCCAAAAGGAGGCGTCAGAGACCCTACAAAGTATATATATTCTTGATCAGCGTCAAAAACTGAGTCGATTTAGATATGTATGTCCGTGTGTCCGTGTGTCCGTGTGTCCGTCTGTTGTTGGCACTCTCACGGGCGTTAATTTTGAGATATTGAGCTGAAATTTTGTACAGGCACTTTAAGTCTTTGCACGCAGATCTCTATTTAAAATGGGCAAAATCGGCCAAGAGCCACGCCCACAATCGACAAAAACCTATTTATCTACCACAAAATATGAGCTACAAACTTGAAATTAGGTATGTATATCTATGAATATTATCTTCATCGATATGCCAAAAATGGGCGTACTCGAACTACTATATATATATATAATATATATATATAATATATAATATATATTATATATATATAATAATGTATATTACTATATATATATATAATATATACTATTTACTAATAGTATAATAATCTACCGTCTACCGTCTACCGTCTACCGTCTACCGTCTACCGTCTACCGTCTACCGTCTACCGTCTACCGTCTACCGTCTACCGTCTACCGTCTACCGTCTACCGTCTACCGTCTACCGTCTACCGTCTACCGTCTACCGTCTACCGTCTACCGTCTACCGTCTACCGTCTACCGTCTACCGTCTACCGTCTACCGTCTACCGTCTACCGTCTACCGTCTACCGTCTACCGTCTACCGTCTACCGTCTACCGTCTACCGTCTACCGTCTACCGTCTACCGTCTACCGTCTACCGTCTACCGTCTACCGTCTACCGTCTACCGTCTACCGTCTACCGTCTACCGTCTACCGTCTACCGTCTACCGTCTACCGTCTACCGTCTACCGTCTACCGTCTACCGTCTACCGTCTACCGTCTACCGTCTACCGTCTACCGTCTACCGTCTACCGTCTACCGTCTACCGTCTACCGTCTACCGTCTACCGTCTACCGTCTACCGTCTACCGTCTACCGTCTACCGTCTACCGTCTACCGTCTACCGTCTACCGTCTACCGTCTACCGTCTACCGTCTACCGTCTACCGTCTACCGTCTACCGTCTACCGTCTACCGTCTACCGTCTACCGTCTACCGTCTACCGTCTACCGTCTACCGTCTACCGTCTACCGTCTACCGTCTACCGTCTACCGTCTACCGTCTACCGTCTACCGTCTACCGTCTACCGTCTACCGTCTACCGTCTACCGTCTACCGTCTACCGTCTACCGTCTACCGTCTACCGTCTACCGTCTACCGTCTACCGTCTACCGTCTACCGTCTACCGTCTACCGTCTACCGTCTACCGTCTACCGTCTACCGTCTACCGTCTACCGTCTACCGTCTACCGTCTACCGTCTACCGTCTACCGTCTACCGTCTACCGTCTACCGTCTACCGTCTACCGTCTACCGTCTACCGTCTACCGTCTACCGTCTACCGTCTACCGTCTATTGTGATGAAGGTATACTAAGTTTTGTTCTTCCGTTTGCAACACCCAAAAGGAGGCGTCAGAGACCCTACAAAGTATATATATTCTTGATCAGCGTCAAAAACTGAGTCGATTTAGATATGTATGTCCGTGTGTCCGTGTGTCCGTGTGTCCGTCTGTTGTTGGCACTCTCACGGGCGTTAATTTTGAGATATTGAGCTGAAATTTTGTACAGGCACTTTAAGTCTTTGCACGCAGATCCCTATTTAAAATGGGCAAAATCGGCCAAGAGCCACGCCCACAATCGACAAAAACCTATTTATCTACCACAAAATATGAGCTACAAACTTGAAATTAGGTATGTATATCTATGAATATTATCTTCATCGATATGCCAAAAATGGGCGTACTCGAACTACTATATATATATATAATATATATATATAATATATAATATATATTATATATATATAATAATGTATATTACTATATATATATATAATATATACTATTTACTAATAGTATAATAATCTACCGTCTACCGTCTACCGTCTACCGTCTACCGTCTACCGTCTACCGTCTACCGTCTACCGTCTACCGTCTACCGTCTACCGTCTACCGTCTACCGTCTACCGTCTACCGTCTACCGTCTACCGTCTACCGTCTACCGTCTACCGTCTACCGTCTACCGTCTACCGTCTACCGTCTACCGTCTACCGTCTACCGTCTACCGTCTACCGTCTACCGTCTACCGTCTACCGTCTACCGTCTACCGTCTACCGTCTACCGTCTACCGTCTACCGTCTACCGTCTACCGTCTACCGTCTACCGTCTACCGTCTACCGTCTACCGTCTACCGTCTACCGTCTACCGTCTACCGTCTACCGTCTACCGTCTACCGTCTACCGTCTACCGTCTATCGTCTACCGTCTACCGTCTACCGTCTACCGTCTACCGTCTACCGTCTACCGTCTACCGTCTATTGTGATGAGGGTATACTAAGTTTTGTTCTTCCGTTTGCAACACCCAAAAGGAGGCGTCAGAGACCCTACAAAGTATATATATTCTTGATCAGCGTCAAAAACTGAGTCGATTTAGATATGTATGTCCGTGTGTCCGTGTGTCCGTGTGTCCGTCTGTTGTTGGCACTCTCACGGGCGTTAATTTTGAGATATTGAGCTGAAATTTTGTACAGGCACTTTAAGTCTTTGCACGCAGATCCCTATTTAAAATGGGCAAAATCGGCCAAAAGCCACGCCCACAATCGACAAAAACCTATTTATCTACCACAAAATATGAGCTACAAACTTGAAATTAGGTATGTATATCTATGAATATTATCTTCATCGATATGCCAAAAATGGCCGTACTCGAACTACTATATATATATATAATATATATATATAATATATAATATATATTATATATATATAATAATGTATATTACTATATATATATATAATATATACTATTTACTAATAGTATAATAATCTACCGTCTACCGTCTACCGTCTACCGTCTACCGTCTACCGTCTACCGTCTACCGTCTACCGTCTACCGTCTACCGTCTACCGTCTACCGTCTACCGTCTACCGTCTACCGTCTACCGTCTACCGTCTACCGTCTACCGTCTACCGTCTACCGTCTACCGTCTACCGTCTACCGTCTACCGTCTACCGTCTACCGTCTACCGTCTACCGTCTACCGTCTACCGTCTACCGTCTACCGTCTACCGTCTACCGTCTACCGTCTACCGTCTACCGTCTACCGTCTACCGTCTACCGTCTACCGTCTACCGTCTACCGTCTACCGTCTACCGTCTACCGTCTACCGTCTACCGTCTACCGTCTACCGTCTACCGTCTACCGTCTACCGTCTACCGTCTACCGTCTACCGTCTACCGTCTACCGTCTACCGTCTACCGTCTACCGTCTACCGTCTACCGTCTACCGTCTACCGTCTACCGTCTACCGTCTACCGTCTACCGTCTACCGTCTACCGTCTACCGTCTACCGTCTACCGTCTACCGTCTACCGTCTACCGTCTACCGTCTACCGTCTACCGTCTACCGTCTACCGTCTACCGTCTACCGTCTACCGTCTACCGTCTACCGTCTA
>OZ020532.1:25272300-25297300 GCA_963971445.1 Ornithomya chloropus
CTACCGTCTACCGTCTACCGTCTACCGTCTACCGTCTACCGTCTACCGTCTACCGTCTACCGTCTACCGTCTACCGTCTACCGTCTACCGTCTACCGTCTACCGTCTACCGTCTACCGTCTACCGTCTACCGTCTACCGTCTACCGTCTACCGTCTACCGTCTACCGTCTACCGTCTACCGTCTACCGTCTACCGTCTACCGTCTACCGTCTACCGTCTACCGTCTACCGTCTACCGTCTACCGTCTACCGTCTACCGTCTACCGTCTACCGTCTACCGTCTACCGTCTACCGTCTACCGTCTACCGTCTACCGTCTACCGTCTACCGTCTACCGTCTACCGTCTACCGTCTACCGTCTACCGTCTACCGTCTACCGTCTACCGTCTACCGTCTACCGTCTACCGTCTACCGTCTACCGTCTACCGTCTACCGTCTACCGTCTACCGTCTACCGTCTACCGTCTACCGTCTACCGTCTACCGTCTACCGTCTACCGTCTACCGTCTACCGTCTACCGTCTACCGTCTACCGTCTACCGTCTACCGTCTACCGTCTACCGTCTACCGTCTACCGTCTACCGTCTACCGTCTACCGTCTACCGTCTACCGTCTACCGTCTACCGTCTACCGTCTACCGTCTACCGTCTACCGTCTACCGTCTACCGTCTACCGTCTACCGTCTACCGTCTACCGTCTACCGTCTACCGTCTACCGTCTACCGTCTACCGTCTACCGTCTACCGTCTACCGTCTACCGTCTACCGTCTACCGTCTACCGTCTACCGTCTACCGTCTACCGTCTACCGTCTACCGTCTACCGTCTACCGTCTACCGTCTACCGTCTACCGTCTACCGTCTACCGTCTACCGTCTACCGTCTACCGTCTACCGTCTACCGTCTACCGTCTACCGTCTACCGTCTACCGTCTACCGTCTACCGTCTACCGTCTACCGTCTACCGTCTATTGTGATGAAGGTATACTAAGTTTTGTTCTTCCGTTTGCAACACCCAAAAGGAGGCGTCAGAGACCCTACAAAGTATATATATTCTTGATCAGCGTCAAAAACTGAGTCGATTTAGATATGTATGTCCGTGTGTCCGTGTGTCCGTGTGTCCGTGTGTCCGTCTGTTGTTGGCACTCTCACGGGCGTTAATTTTGAGATATTGAGCTGAAATTTTGAATCGGCCAAGAGCCACGCCCACAATCGACAAAAACCTATTTATCTACCACAAAATATGAGCTACAAACTTGAAATTAGGTATGTATATCTATGAATATTATCTTCATCGATATGCCAAAAATGGGCGTACTCGAACTACTATATATATATATAATATATATATATAATATATAATATATATTATATATATATAATAATGTATATTACTATATATATATATAATATATACTATTTACTAATAGTATAATAATCTACCGTCTACCGTCTACCGTCTACCGTCTACCGTCTACCGTCTACCGTCTACCGTCTACCGTCTACCGTCTACCGTCTACCGTCTACCGTCTACCGTCTACCGTCTACCGTCTACCGTCTACCGTCTACCGTCTACCGTCTACCGTCTACCGTCTACCGTCTACCGTCTACCGTCTACCGTCTACCGTCTACCGTCTACCGTCTACCGTCTACCGTCTACCGTCTACCGTCTACCGTCTACCGTCTACCGTCTACCGTCTACCGTCTACCGTCTACCGTCTACCGTCTACCGTCTACCGTCTACCGTCTACCGTCTACCGTCTACCGTCTACCGTCTACCGTCTACCGTCTACCGTCTACCGTCTACCGTCTACCGTCTACCGTCTACCGTCTACCGTCTACCGTCTACCGTCTACCGTCTACCGTCTACCGTCTACCGTCTACCGTCTACCGTCTACCGTCTACCGTCTACCGTCTACCGTCTACCGTCTACCGTCTACCGTCTACCGTCTACCGTCTACCGTCTACCGTCTACCGTCTACCGTCTACCGTCTACCGTCTACCGTCTACCGTCTACCGTCTACCGTCTACCGTCTACCGTCTACCGTCTACCGTCTACCGTCTACCGTCTACCGTCTACCGTCTACCGTCTACCGTCTACCGTCTACCGTCTACCGTCTACCGTCTACCGTCTACCGTCTACCGTCTACCGTCTACCGTCTACCGTCTACCGTCTACCGTCTACCGTCTACCGTCTACCGTCTACCGTCTACCGTCTACCGTCTACCGTCTACCGTCTACCGTCTACCGTCTACCGTCTACCGTCTACCGTCTACCGTCTACCGTCTACCGTCTACCGTCTACCGTCTACCGTCTACCGTCTACCGTCTACCGTCTACCGTCTACCGTCTACCGTCTACCGTCTACCGTCTACCGTCTACCGTCTACCGTCTACCGTCTACCGTCTACCGTCTACCGTCTACCGTCTACCGTCTACCGTCTACCGTCTACCGTCTACCGTCTACCGTCTACCGTCTACCGTCTACCGTCTACCGTCTACCGTCTACCGTCTACCGTCTACCGTCTACCGTCTACCGTCTACCGTCTACCGTCTACCGTCTACCGTCTACCGTCTACCGTCTACCGTCTACCGTCTACCGTCTACCGTCTACCGTCTACCGTCTACCGTCTACCGTCTACCGTCTACCGTCTACCGTCTATTGTGATGAGGGTATACTAAGTTTTGTTCTTCCGTTTGCAACACCCAAAAGGAGGCGTCAGAGACCCTACAAAGTATATATATTCTTGATCAGCGTCAAAAACTGAGTCGATTTAGATATGTATGTCCGAGTGTCCGTGTGTCCGTGTGTCCGTCTGTTGTTGGCACTCTCACGGGCGTTAATTTTGAGATATTGAGCTGAAATTTTGTACAGGCACTTTAAGTCTTTGCACGCAGATCTCTATTTAAAATGGGCAAAATCGGCTAAGAGCCACGCCCACAATCGACAAAAACCTATTTATCTACCACAAAATATGAGCTACAAACTTGAAATTAGGTATGTATATCTATGAATATTATCTTCATCGATATGCCAAAAATGGGCGTACTCGAACTACTATATATATATATAATATATATATATAATATATATATATAATATATAATATATATTATATATATATAATAATGTATATTACTATATATATATATAATATATACTATTTACTAATAGTATAATAATCTACCGTCTACCGTCTACCGTCTACCGTCTACCGTCTACCGTCTACCGTCTACCGTCTACCGTCTACCGTCTACCGTCTACCGTCTACCGTCTACCGTCTACCGTCTACCGTCTACCGTCTACCGTCTACCGTCTACCGTCTACCGTCTACCGTCTACCGTCTACCGTCTACCGTCTACCGTCTACCGTCTACCGTCTACCGTCTACCGTCTACCGTCTACCGTCTACCGTCTACCGTCTACCGTCTACCGTCTACCGTCTACCGTCTACCGTCTACCGTCTACCGTCTACCGTCTACCGTCTACCGTCTACCGTCTACCGTCTACCGTCTACCGTCTACCGTCTACCGTCTACCGTCTACCGTCTACCGTCTACCGTCTACCGTCTACCGTCTACCGTCTACCGTCTACCGTCTACCGTCTACCGTCTACCGTCTACCGTCTACCGTCTACCGTCTACCGTCTACCGTCTACCGTCTACCGTCTACCGTCTACCGTCTACCGTCTACCGTCTACCGTCTACCGTCTACCGTCTACCGTCTACCGTCTACCGTCTACCGTCTACCGTCTACCGTCTACCGTCTACCGTCTACCGTCTACCGTCTACCGTCTACCGTCTACCGTCTACCGTCTACCGTCTACCGTCTACCGTCTACCGTCTACCGTCTACCGTCTACCGTCTACCGTCTACCGTCTACCGTCTACCGTCTACCGTCTACCGTCTACCGTCTACCGTCTACCGTCTACCGTCTACCGTCTACCGTCTACCGTCTACCGTCTACCGTCTACCGTCTACCGTCTACCGTCTACCGTCTACCGTCTACCGTCTACCGTCTACCGTCTACCGTCTACCGTCTACCGTCTACCGTCTACCGTCTACCGTCTACCGTCTACCGTCTACCGTCTACCGTCTACCGTCTACCGTCTACCGTCTACCGTCTACCGTCTACCGTCTACCGTCTACCGTCTACCGTCTACCGTCTACCGTCTACCGTCTACCGTCTACCGTCTACCGTCTACCGTCTACCGTCTACCGTCTACCGTCTACCGTCTACCGTCTACCGTCTACCGTCTACCGTCTACCGTCTACCGTCTACCGTCTACCGTCTACCGTCTACCGTCTACCGTCTACCGTCTACCGTCTACCGTCTACCGTCTACCGTCTACCGTCTACCGTCTACCGTCTACCGTCTACCGTCTACCGTCTACCGTCTACCGTCTACCGTCTACCGTCTACCGTCTACCGTCTATTGTGATGAGGGTATACTAAGTTTTGTTCTTCCGTTTGCAACACCCAAAAGGAGGCGTCAGAGACCCTACAAAGTATATATATTCTTGATCAGCGTCAAAAACTGAGTCGATTTAGATATGTATGTCCGAGTGTCCGTGTGTCCGTGTGTCCGTCTGTTGTTGGCACTCTCACGGGCGTTAATTTTGAGATATTGAGCTGAAATTTTGTACAGGCACTTTAAGTCTTTGCACGCAGATCTCTATTTAAAATGGGCAAAATCGGCTAAGAGCCACGCCCACAATCGACAAAAACCTATTTATCTACCACAAAATATGAGCTACAAACTTGAAATTAGGTATGTATATCTATGAATATTATCTTCATCGATATGCCAAAAATGGGCGTACTCGAACTACTATATATATATATAATATATATATATAATATATATATATAATATATAATATATATTATATATATATAATAATGTATATTACTATATATATATATAATATATACTATTTACTAATAGTATAATAATCTACCGTCTACCGTCTACCGTCTACCGTCTACCGTCTACCGTCTACCGTCTACCGTCTACCGTCTACCGTCTACCGTCTACCGTCTACCGTCTACCGTCTACCGTCTACCGTCTACCGTCTACCGTCTACCGTCTACCGTCTACCGTCTACCGTCTACCGTCTACCGTCTACCGTCTACCGTCTACCGTCTACCGTCTACCGTCTACCGTCTACCGTCTACCGTCTACCGTCTACCGTCTACCGTCTACCGTCTACCGTCTACCGTCTACCGTCTACCGTCTACCGTCTACCGTCTACCGTCTACCGTCTACCGTCTACCGTCTACCGTCTACCGTCTACCGTCTACCGTCTACCGTCTACCGTCTACCGTCTACCGTCTACCGTCTACCGTCTACCGTCTACCGTCTACCGTCTACCGTCTACCGTCTACCGTCTACCGTCTACCGTCTACCGTCTACCGTCTACCGTCTACCGTCTACCGTCTACCGTCTACCGTCTACCGTCTACCGTCTACCGTCTACCGTCTACCGTCTACCGTCTACCGTCTACCGTCTACCGTCTACCGTCTACCGTCTACCGTCTACCGTCTACCGTCTACCGTCTACCGTCTACCGTCTACCGTCTACCGTCTACCGTCTACCGTCTACCGTCTACCGTCTACCGTCTACCGTCTACCGTCTACCGTCTACCGTCTACCGTCTACCGTCTACCGTCTACCGTCTACCGTCTACCGTCTACCGTCTACCGTCTACCGTCTACCGTCTACCGTCTACCGTCTACCGTCTACCGTCTACCGTCTACCGTCTACCGTCTACCGTCTACCGTCTACCGTCTACCGTCTACCGTCTACCGTCTACCGTCTACCGTCTACCGTCTACCGTCTACCGTCTACCGTCTACCGTCTACCGTCTACCGTCTACCGTCTACCGTCTACCGTCTACCGTCTACCGTCTACCGTCTACCGTCTACCGTCTACCGTCTACCGTCTACCGTCTACCGTCTACCGTCTACCGTCTACCGTCTACCGTCTACCGTCTACCGTCTACCGTCTACCGTCTACCGTCTACCGTCTACCGTCTACCGTCTACCGTCTACCGTCTACCGTCTACCGTCTACCGTCTACCGTCTACCGTCTACCGTCTACCGTCTACCGTCTACCGTCTACCGTCTACCGTCTACCGTCTACCGTCTACCGTCTACCGTCTACCGTCTACCGTCTACCGTCTACCGTCTACCGTCTACCGTCTACCGTCTACCGTCTACCGTCTACCGTCTACCGTCTACCGTCTACCGTCTACCGTCTACCGTCTACCGTCTACCGTCTACCGTCTACCGTCTACCGTCTACCGTCTACCGTCTACCGTCTACCGTCTACCGTCTACCGTCTACCGTCTACCGTCTACCGTCTACCGTCTACCGTCTACCGTCTACCGTCTACCGTCTACCGTCTACCGTCTACCGTCTACCGTCTACCGTCTACCGTCTACCGTCTACCGTCTACCGTCTACCGTCTACCGTCTACCGTCTACCGTCTACCGTCTACCGTCTACCGTCTACCGTCTACCGTCTACCGTCTACCGTCTACCGTCTACCGTCTACCGTCTACCGTCTACCGTCTACCGTCTACCGTCTACCGTCTATTGTGATGAGGGTATACTAAGTTTTGTTCTTCCGTTTGCAACACCCAAAAGGAGGCGTCAGAGACCCTACAAAGTATATATATTCTTGATCAGCGTCAAAAACTGAGTCGATTTAGATATGTATGTCCGAGTGTCCGTGTGTCCGTGTGTCCGTCTGTTGTTGGCACTCTCACGGGCGTTAATTTTGAGATATTGAGCTGAAATTTTGTACAGGCACTTTAAGTCTTTGCACGCAGATCTCTATTTAAAATGGGCAAAATCGGCTAAGAGCCACGCCCACAATCGACAAAAACCTATTTATCTACCACAAAATATGAGCTACAAACTTGAAATTAGGTATGTATATCTATGAATATTATCTTCATCGATATGCCAAAAATGGGCGTACTCGAACTACTATATATATATATAATATATATATATAATATATATATATAATATATAATATATATTATATATATATAATAATGTATATTACTATATATATATATAATATATACTATTTACTAATAGTATAATAATCTACCGTCTACCGTCTACCGTCTACCGTCTACCGTCTACCGTCTACCGTCTACCGTCTACCGTCTACCGTCTACCGTCTACCGTCTACCGTCTACCGTCTACCGTCTACCGTCTACCGTCTACCGTCTACCGTCTACCGTCTACCGTCTACCGTCTACCGTCTACCGTCTACCGTCTACCGTCTACCGTCTACCGTCTACCGTCTACCGTCTACCGTCTACCGTCTACCGTCTACCGTCTACCGTCTACCGTCTACCGTCTACCGTCTACCGTCTACCGTCTACCGTCTACCGTCTACCGTCTACCGTCTACCGTCTACCGTCTACCGTCTACCGTCTACCGTCTACCGTCTACCGTCTACCGTCTACCGTCTACCGTCTACCGTCTACCGTCTACCGTCTACCGTCTACCGTCTACCGTCTACCGTCTACCGTCTACCGTCTACCGTCTACCGTCTACCGTCTACCGTCTACCGTCTACCGTCTACCGTCTACCGTCTACCGTCTACCGTCTACCGTCTACCGTCTACCGTCTACCGTCTACCGTCTACCGTCTACCGTCTACCGTCTACCGTCTACCGTCTACCGTCTACCGTCTACCGTCTACCGTCTACCGTCTACCGTCTACCGTCTACCGTCTACCGTCTACCGTCTACCGTCTACCGTCTACCGTCTACCGTCTACCGTCTACCGTCTACCGTCTACCGTCTACCGTCTACCGTCTACCGTCTACCGTCTACCGTCTACCGTCTACCGTCTACCGTCTACCGTCTACCGTCTACCGTCTACCGTCTACCGTCTACCGTCTACCGTCTACCGTCTACCGTCTACCGTCTACCGTCTACCGTCTACCGTCTACCGTCTACCGTCTACCGTCTACCGTCTACCGTCTACCGTCTACCGTCTACCGTCTACCGTCTACCGTCTACCGTCTACCGTCTACCGTCTACCGTCTACCGTCTACCGTCTACCGTCTACCGTCTACCGTCTACCGTCTACCGTCTACCGTCTACCGTCTACCGTCTACCGTCTACCGTCTACCGTCTACCGTCTACCGTCTACCGTCTACCGTCTACCGTCTACCGTCTACCGTCTACCGTCTACCGTCTACCGTCTACCGTCTACCGTCTACCGTCTACCGTCTACCGTCTACCGTCTACCGTCTACCGTCTACCGTCTACCGTCTACCGTCTACCGTCTACCGTCTACCGTCTACCGTCTACCGTCTACCGTCTACCGTCTATTGTGATGAGGGTATACTAAGTTTTGTTCTTCCGTTTGCAACACCCAAAAGGAGGCGTCAGAGACCCTACAAAGTATATATATTCTTGATCAGCGTCAAAAACTGAGTCGATTTAGATATGTATGTCCGAGTGTCCGTGTGTCCGTGTGTCCGTCTGTTGTTGGCACTCTCACGGGCGTTAATTTTGAGATATTGAGCTGAAATTTTGTACAGGCACTTTAAGTCTTTGCACGCAGATCTCTATTTAAAATGGGCAAAATCGGCTAAGAGCCACGCCCACAATCGACAAAAACCTATTTATCTACCACAAAATATGAGCTACAAACTTGAAATTAGGTATGTATATCTATGAATATTATCTTCATCGATATGCCAAAAATGGGCGTACTCGAACTACTATATATATATATAATATATATATATAATATATAATATATATTATATATATATAATAATGTATATTACTATATATATATATAATATATACTATTTACTAATAGTATAATAATCTACCGTCTACCGTCTACTAATAATAATATATGCTAATATATTTTTATAATATTATAATATATATTATATACTATATATATATAATATTATATACTACTATATATATATATATAATATATAATATATAATATATATATATAATAATATATATTACTATATATATATATAATATATACTATTTACTAATAGTATAATAATCTACCGTCTACCGTCTACCGTCTACCGTCTACCGTCTACCGTCTACCGTCTACCGTCTACCGTCTACCGTCTACCGTCTACCGTCTACCGTCTACCGTCTACCGTCTACCGTCTACCGTCTACCGTCTACCGTCTACCGTCTACCGTCTACCGTCTACCGTCTACCGTCTACCGTCTACCGTCTACCGTCTACCGTCTACCGTCTACCGTCTACCGTCTACCGTCTACCGTCTACCGTCTACCGTCTACCGTCTACCGTCTACCGTCTACCGTCTACCGTCTACCGTCTACCGTCTACCGTCTACCGTCTACCGTCTACCGTCTACCGTCTACCGTCTACCGTCTACCGTCTACCGTCTACCGTCTACCGTCTACCGTCTACCGTCTACCGTCTACCGTCTACCGTCTACCGTCTACCGTCTACCGTCTACCGTCTACCGTCTACCGTCTACCGTCTACCGTCTACCGTCTACCGTCTACCGTCTACCGTCTACCGTCTACCGTCTACCGTCTACCGTCTACCGTCTACCGTCTACCGTCTACCGTCTACCGTCTACCGTCTACCGTCTACCGTCTACCGTCTACCGTCTACCGTCTACCGTCTACCGTCTACCGTCTACCGTCTACCGTCTACCGTCTACCGTCTACCGTCTACCGTCTACCGTCTACCGTCTACCGTCTACCGTCTACCGTCTACCGTCTACCGTCTACCGTCTACCGTCTACCGTCTACCGTCTACCGTCTACCGTCTACCGTCTACCGTCTACCGTCTACCGTCTACCGTCTACCGTCTACCGTCTACCGTCTACCGTCTACCGCCTACCGCCTACCGTCTACCGTCTACCGTCTACCGTCTACCGTCTACCGTCTACCGTCTACCGTCTACCGTCTACCGTCTACCGTCTACCGTCTACCGTCTACCGTCTACCGTCTACCGTCTACCGTCTACCGTCTACCGTCTACCGTCTACCGTCTACCGTCTACCGTCTACCGTCTACCGTCTACCGTCTACCGTCTACCGTCTACCGTCTACCGTCTACCGTCTACCGTCTACCGTCTACCGTCTACCGTCTACCGTCTACCGTCTACCGTCTACCGTCTATTGTGATGAGGGTATACTAAGTTTTGTTCTTCCGTTTGCAACACCCAAAAGGAGGCGTCAGAGACCCTACAAAGTATATATATTCTTGATCAGCGTCAAAAACTGAGTCGATTTAGATATGTATGTCCGAGTGTCCGCGTGTCCGTGTGTCCGTCTGTTGTTGGCACTCTCACGGGCGTTAATTTTGAGATATTGAGCTGAAATTTTGTACAGGCACTTTAAGTCTTTGCACGCAGATCTCTATTTAAAATGGGCAAAATCGGCTAAGAGCCACGCCCACAATCGACAAAAACCTATTTATCTACCACAAAATATGAGCTACAAACTTGAAATTAGGTATGTATATCTATGAATATTATCTTCATCGATATGCCAAAAATGGGCGTACTCGAACTACTATATATATATATAATATATATATATAATATATATATATAATATATAATATATATTATATATATATAATAATGTATATTACTATATATATATATAATATATACTATTTACTAATAGTATAATAATCTACCGTCTACCGTCTACCGTCTACTAATAATAATATATGCTAATATATTTTTATAATATTATAATATATATTATATACTATATATATATAATATTATATACTACTATATATATATATATAATATATAATATATAATATATAATATATATATATAATAATATATATTACTATATATATATATAATATATACTATTTACTAATAGTATAATAATCTACCGTCTACCGTCTACCGTCTACCGTCTACCGTCTACCGTCTACCGTCTACCGTCTACCGTCTACCGTCTACCGTCTACCGTCTACCGTCTACCGTCTACCGTCTACCGTCTACCGTCTACCGTCTACCGTCTACCGTCTACCGTCTACCGTCTACCGTCTACCGTCTACCGTCTACCGTCTACCGTCTACCGTCTACCGTCTACCGTCTACCGTCTACCGTCTACCGTCTACCGTCTACCGTCTACCGTCTACCGTCTACCGTCTACCGTCTACCGTCTACCGTCTACCGTCTACCGTCTACCGTCTACCGTCTACCGTCTACCGTCTACCGTCTACCGTCTACCGTCTACCGTCTACCGTCTACCGTCTACCGTCTACCGTCTACCGTCTACCGTCTACCGTCTACCGTCTACCGTCTACCGTCTACCGTCTACCGTCTACCGTCTACCGTCTACCGTCTACCGTCTACCGTCTACCGTCTACCGTCTACCGTCTACCGTCTACCGTCTACCGTCTACCGTCTACCGTCTACCGTCTACCGTCTACCGTCTACCGTCTACCGTCTACCGTCTACCGTCTACCGTCTACCGTCTACCGTCTACCGTCTACCGTCTACCGTCTACCGTCTACCGTCTACCGTCTACCGTCTACCGTCTACCGTCTACCGTCTACCGTCTACCGTCTACCGTCTACCGTCTACCGTCTACCGTCTACCGTCTACCGTCTACCGTCTACCGTCTACCGTCTACCGTCTACCGTCTACCGTCTACCGTCTACCGTCTACCGTCTACCGTCTACCGTCTACCGTCTACCGTCTACCGTCTACCGTCTACCGTCTACCGTCTACCGTCTACCGTCTACCGTCTACCGTCTACCGTCTACCGTCTACCGTCTACCGTCTACCGTCTACCGTCTACCGTCTACCGTCTACCGTCTACCGTCTACCGTCTACCGTCTACCGTCTACCGTCTACCGTCTACCGTCTACCGTCTACCGTCTACCGTCTACCGTCTACCGTCTACCGTCTACCGTCTACCGTCTACCGTCTACCGTCTACCGTCTACCGTCTACCGTCTACCGTCTACCGTCTACCGTCTACCGTCTACCGTCTACCGTCTACCGTCTACCGTCTACCGTCTACCGTCTACCGTCTACCGTCTACCGTCTACCGTCTACCGTCTACCGTCTACCGTCTACCGTCTACCGTCTACCGTCTACCGTCTACCGTCTACCGTCTACCGTCTACCGTCTACCGTCTACCGTCTACCGTCTACCGTCTACCGTCTACCGTCTACCGTCTACCGTCTACCGTCTACCGTCTATTGTGATGAGGGTATACTAAGTTTTGTTCTTCCGTTTGCAACACCCAAAAGGAGGCGTCAGAGACCCTACAAAGTATATATATTCTTGATCAGCGTCAAAAACTGAGTCGATTTAGATATGTATGTCCGAGTGTCCGTGTGTCCGTGTGTCCGTCTGTTGTTGGCACTCTCACGGGCGTTAATTTTGAGATATTGAGCTGAAATTTTGTACAGGCACTTTAAGTCTTTGCACGCAGATCTCTATTTAAAATGGGCAAAATCGGCTAAGAGCCACGCCCACAATCGACAAAAACCTATTTATCTACCACAAAATATGAGCTACAAACTTGAAATTAGGTATGTATATCTATGAATATTATCTTCATCGATATGCCAAAAATGGGCGTACTCGAACTACTATATATATATATAATATATATATATAATATATATATATAATATATAATATATATTATATATATATAATAATGTATATTACTATATATATATATAATATATACTATTTACTAATAGTATAATAATCTACCGTCTACCGTCTACTAATAATAATATATGCTAATATATTTTTATAATATTATAATATATATTATATACTATATATATATAATATTATATACTACTATATATATATATATAATATATAATATATAATATATATATATAATAATATATATTACTATATATATATATAATATATACTATTTACTAATAGTATAATAATCTACCGTCTACCGTCTACCGTCTACCGTCTACCGTCTACCGTCTACCGTCTACCGTCTACCGTCTACCGTCTACCGTCTACCGTCTACCGTCTACCGTCTACCGTCTACCGTCTACCGTCTACCGTCTACCGTCTACCGTCTACCGTCTACCGTCTACCGTCTACCGTCTACCGTCTACCGTCTACCGTCTACCGTCTACCGTCTACCGTCTACCGTCTACCGTCTACCGTCTACCGTCTACCGTCTACCGTCTACCGTCTACCGTCTACCGTCTACCGTCTACCGTCTACCGTCTACCGTCTACCGTCTACCGTCTACCGTCTACCGTCTACCGTCTACCGTCTACCGTCTACCGTCTACCGTCTACCGTCTACCGTCTACCGTCTACCGTCTACCGTCTACCGTCTACCGTCTACCGTCTACCGTCTACCGTCTACCGTCTACCGTCTACCGTCTACCGTCTACCGTCTACCGTCTACCGTCTACCGTCTACCGTCTACCGTCTACCGTCTACCGTCTACCGTCTACCGTCTACCGTCTACCGTCTACCGTCTACCGTCTACCGTCTACCGTCTACCGTCTACCGTCTACCGTCTACCGTCTACCGTCTACCGTCTACCGTCTACCGTCTACCGTCTACCGTCTACCGTCTACCGTCTACCGTCTACCGTCTACCGTCTACCGTCTACCGTCTACCGTCTACCGTCTACCGTCTACCGTCTACCGTCTACCGTCTACCGTCTACCGTCTACCGTCTACCGTCTACCGTCTACCGTCTACCGTCTACCGTCTACCGTCTACCGTCTACCGTCTACCGTCTACCGTCTACCGTCTACCGTCTACCGTCTACCGTCTACCGTCTACCGTCTACCGTCTACCGTCTACCGTCTACCGTCTACCGTCTACCGTCTACCGTCTACCGTCTACCGTCTACCGTCTACCGTCTACCGTCTACCGTCTACCGTCTACCGTCTACCGTCTACCGTCTACCGTCTACCGTCTACCGTCTACCGTCTACCGTCTACCGTCTACCGTCTACCGTCTACCGTCTACCGTCTACCGTCTACCGTCTACCGTCTACCGTCTACCGTCTACCGTCTACCGTCTACCGTCTACCGTCTACCGTCTACCGTCTACCGTCTACCGTCTACCGTCTACCGTCTACCGTCTACCGTCTACCGTCTACCGTCTACCGTCTACCGTCTACCGTCTACCGTCTACCGTCTACCGTCTACCGTCTACCGTCTACCGTCTACCGTCTACCGTCTACCGTCTACCGTCTACCGTCTACCGTCTACCGTCTATTGTGATGAGGGTATACTAAGTTTTGTTCTTCCGTTTGCAACACCCAAAAGGAGGCGTCAGAGACCCTACAAAGTATATATATTCTTGATCAGCGTCAAAAACTGAGTCGATTTAGATATGTATGTCCGTGTGTACGTGTGTCCGTGTGTCCGTCTATTGTTGGCACTCTCACGGGCGTTAATTTTGAGAATATGAGCTGAAATTTTGTACAGGCACTTTAAGTCTTTGCACGCAGATCTCTATTTAAAATGGGCAAAATTGGCCAAGAGCCACGCCCACAATCGACAAAAACCTATTTATCTACCACAAAATATGAGCTACAAACTTGAAATTAGGTATGTATATCTATGAATATTATCTTCATCGATATGCCAAAAATGGGCGTACTCGAACTACTATATATATATATAATATATATATATAATATATAATATATATTATATATATATAATAATGTATATTACTATATATATATATAATATATACTATTTACTAATAGTATAATAATCTACCGTCTACCGTCTACTAATAATAATATATGCTAATATATTTTTATAATATTATAATATATATTATATACTATATATATATAATATTATATACTACTATATATATATATATAATATATAATATATAATATATATATATAATAATATATATTACTATATATATATATAATATATACTATTTACTAATAGTATAATAATCTACCGTCTACCATCTACCATCTACCGTCTACCGTCTACCGTCTACCGTCTACCGTCTACCGTCTACCGTCTACCGTCTACCGTCTACCGTCTACCGTCTACCGTCTACCGTCTACCGTCTACCGTCTACCGTCTACCGTCTACCGTCTACCGTCTACCGTCTACCGTCTACCGTCTACCGTCTACCGTCTACCGTCTACCGTCTACCGTCTACCGTCTACCGTCTACCGTCTACCGTCTACCGTCTACCGTCTACCGTCTACCGTCTACCGTCTACCGTCTACCGTCTACCGTCTACCGTCTACCGTCTACCGTCTACCGTCTACCGTCTACCGTCTACCGTCTACCGTCTACCGTCTACCGTCTACCGTCTACCGTCTACCGTCTACCGTCTACCGTCTACCGTCTACCGTCTACCGTCTACCGTCTACCGTCTACCGTCTACCGTCTACCGTCTACCGTCTACCGTCTACCGTCTACCGTCTACCGTCTACCGTCTACCGTCTACCGTCTACCGTCTACCGTCTACCGTCTACCGTCTACCGTCTACCGTCTACCGTCTACCGTCTACCGTCTACCGTCTACCGTCTACCGTCTACCGTCTACCGTCTACCGTCTACCGTCTACCGTCTACCGTCTACCGTCTACCGTCTACCGTCTACCGTCTACCGTCTACCGTCTACCGTCTACCGTCTACCGTCTACCGTCTACCGTCTACCGTCTACCGTCTACCGTCTACCGTCTACCGTCTACCGTCTACCGTCTACCGTCTACCGTCTACCGTCTACCGTCTACCGTCTACCGTCTACCGTCTACCGTCTACCGTCTACCGTCTACCGTCTACCGTCTACCGTCTACCGTCTACCGTCTACCGTCTACCGTCTACCGTCTACCGTCTACCGTCTACCGTCTACCGTCTACCGTCTACCGTCTACCGTCTACCGTCTACCGTCTACCGTCTACCGTCTACCGTCTACCGTCTACCGTCTACCGTCTACCGTCTACCGTCTACCGTCTATTGTGATGAGGGTATACTAAGTTTTGTTCTTCCGTTTGCAACACCCAAAAGGAGGCGTCAGAGACCCTACAAAGTATATATATTCTTGATCAGCGTCAAAAACTGAGTCGATTTAGATATGTATGTCCGTGTGTACGTGTGTCCGTGTGTCCGTCTATTGTTGGCACTCTCACGGGCGTTAATTTTGAGAATATGAGCTGAAATTTTGTACAGGCACTTTAAGTCTTTGCACGCAGATCTCTATTTAAAATGGGCAAAATTGGCCAAGAGCCACGCCCACAATCGACAAAAACCTATTTATCTACCACAAAATATGAGCTACAAACTTGAAATTAGGTATGTATATCTATGAATATTATCTTCATCGATATGCCAAAAATGGGCGTACTCGAACTACTATATATATATATAATATATATATATAATATATAATATATATTATATATATATAATAATGTATATTACTATATATATATATAATATATACTATTTACTAATAGTATAATAATCTACCGTCTACCGTCTACTAATAATAATATATGCTAATATATTTTTATAATATTATAATATATATTATATACTATATATATATAATATTATATACTACTATATATATATATATAATATATAATATATAATATATATATATAATAATATATATTACTATATATATATATAATATATACTATTTACTAATAGTATAATAATCTACCGTCTACCGTCTACCGTCTACCGTCTACCGTCTACCGTCTACCGTCTACCGTCTACCGTCTACCGTCTACCGTCTACCGTCTACCGTCTACCGTCTACCGTCTACCGTCTACCGTCTACCGTCTACCGTCTACCGTCTACCGTCTACCGTCTACCGTCTACCGTCTACCGTCTACCGTCTACCGTCTACCGTCTACCGTCTACCGTCTACCGTCTACCGTCTACCGTCTACCGTCTACCGTCTACCGTCTACCGTCTACCGTCTACCGTCTACCGTCTACCGTCTACCGTCTACCGTCTACCGTCTACCGTCTACCGTCTACCGTCTACCGTCTACCGTCTACCGTCTACCGTCTACCGTCTACCGTCTACCGT
This sequence comes from Ornithomya chloropus, assembly GCA_963971445.1. Classification (NCBI taxonomy): domain Eukaryota; kingdom Metazoa; phylum Arthropoda; class Insecta; order Diptera; family Hippoboscidae; genus Ornithomya; species Ornithomya chloropus. Next base: position 25,289,359 of record OZ020532.1, read on the forward strand.
CTACCGTCTACCGTCTACCGTCTACCGTCTACCGTCTACCGTCTACCGTCTACCGTCTACCGTCTACCGTCTACCGTCTACCGTCTACCGTCTACCGTCTACCGTCTACCGTCTACCGTCTACCGTCTACCGTCTACCGTCTACCGTCTACCGTCTACCGTCTACCGTCTACCGTCTACCGTCTACCGTCTACCGTCTACCGTCTACCGTCTACCGTCTACCGTCTACCGTCTACCGTCTACCGTCTACCGTCTACCGTCTACCGTCTACCGTCTACCGTCTACCGTCTACCGTCTACCGTCTACCGTCTACCGTCTACCGTCTACCGTCTACCGTCTACCGTCTACCGTCTACCGTCTACCGTCTACCGTCTACCGTCTACCGTCTACCGTCTACCGTCTACCGTCTACCGTCTACCGTCTACCGTCTACCGTCTACCGTCTACCGTCTACCGTCTACCGTCTACCGTCTACCGTCTACCGTCTACCGTCTACCGTCTACCGTCTACCGTCTACCGTCTACCGTCTACCGTCTACCGTCTACCGTCTACCGTCTACCGTCTACCGTCTACCGTCTACCGTCTACCGTCTACCGTCTACCGTCTACCGTCTACCGTCTACCGTCTACCGTCTACCGTCTACCGTCTACCGTCTACCGTCTACCGTCTACCGTCTACCGTCTACCGTCTACCGTCTACCGTCTACCGTCTACCGTCTACCGTCTACCGTCTACCGTCTACCGTCTACCGTCTACCGTCTACCGTCTACCGTCTACCGTCTACCGTCTACCGTCTACCGTCTACCGTCTACCGTCTACCGTCTACCGTCTACCGTCTACCGTCTACCGTCTACCGTCTACCGTCTACCGTCTACCGTCTACCGTCTACCGTCTACCGTCTACCGTCTACCGTCTACCGTCTACCGTCTACCGTCTACCGTCTACCGTCTATTGTGATGAGGGTATACTAAGTTTTGTTCTTCCGTTTGCAACACCCAAAAGGAGGCGTCAGAGACCCTACAAAGTATATATATTCTTGATCAGCGTCAAAAACTGAGTCGCTTTAGATATGTATGTCCGTGTGTCCGTGTGTCCGTGTGTCCGTCTGTTGTTGGCACTCTCACGGGCGTTAATTTTGAGATATTGAGCTGAAATTTTGTACAGGCACTTTAAGTCTTTGCACGCAGATCTCTATTTAAAATGGGCAAAATCGTATTTAAAATGGGCAAAATCGGCCAAGAGCCACGCCCACAATCGACAAAAACCTATTTATCTACCACAAAATATGAGCTACAAACTTGAAATTAGGTATGTATATCTATGAATATTATCTTCATCGATATGCCAAAAATGGGCGTACTCGAACTACTATATATATATATAATATATATATATAATATATAATATATATTATATATATATAATAATGTATATTACTATATATATATATAATATATACTATTTACTAATAGTATAATAATCTACCGTCTACCGTCTACTAATAATAATATATGCTAATATATTTTTATAATATTATAATATATATTATATACTATATATATATAATATTATATACTACTATATATATATATATAATATATATATATAATATATATTACTATATATATATAATATATACTATTTACTAATAGTATAATAATCTACCGTCTACCGTCTACCGTCTACCGTCTACCGTCTACCGTCTACCGTCTACCGTCTACCGTCTACCGTCTACCGTCTACCGTCTACCGTCTACCGTCTACCGTCTACCGTCTACCGTCTACCGTCTACCGTCTACCGTCTACCGTCTACCGTCTACCGTCTACCGTCTACCGTCTACCGTCTACCGTCTACCGTCTACCGTCTACCGTCTACCGTCTACCGTCTACCGTCTACCGTCTACCGTCTACCGTCTACCGTCTACCGTCTACCGTCTACCGTCTACCGTCTACCGTCTACCGTCTACCGTCTACCGTCTACCGTCTACCGTCTACCGTCTACCGTCTACCGTCTACCGTCTACCGTCTACCGTCTACCGTCTACCGTCTACCGTCTACCGTCTACCGTCTACCGTCTACCGTCTACCGTCTACCGTCTACCGTCTACCGTCTACCGTCTACCGTCTACCGTCTACCGTCTACCGTCTACCGTCTACCGTCTACCGTCTACCGTCTACCGTCTACCGTCTACCGTCTACCGTCTACCGTCTACCGTCTACCGTCTACCGTCTACCGTCTACCGTCTACCGTCTACCGTCTACCGTCTACCGTCTACCGTCTACCGTCTACCGTCTACCGTCTACCGTCTACCGTCTACCGTCTACCGTCTACCGTCTACCGTCTACCGTCTACCGTCTACCGTCTACCGTCTACCGTCTACCGTCTACCGTCTACCGTCTACCGTCTACCGTCTACCGTCTACCGTCTACCGTCTACCGTCTACCGTCTACCGTCTACCGTCTACCGTCTACCGTCTACCGTCTACCGTCTACCGTCTACCGTCTACCGTCTACCGTCTACCGTCTACCGTCTACCGTCTACCGTCTACCGTCTACCGTCTACCGTCTACCGTCTACCGTCTACCGTCTACCGTCTACCGTCTACCGTCTACCGTCTACCGTCTACCGTCTACCGTCTACCGTCTACCGTCTACCGTCTACCGTCTACCGTCTACCGTCTACCGTCTACCGTCTACCGTCTACCGTCTACCGTCTACCGTCTACCGTCTACCGTCTACCGTCTACCGTCTACCGTCTACCGTCTACCGTCTACCGTCTACCGTCTACCGTCTATTGTGATGAGGGTATACTAAGTTTTGTTCTTCTGTTTGCAACACCCAAAAGGAGGCGTCAGAGACCCTACAAAGTATATATATTCTTGATCAGCGTCAAAAACTGAGTCGATTTAGATATGTATGTCCGTGTGTCCGTGTGTCCGTGTGTCCGTCTGTTGTTGGCACTCTCACGGGCGTTAATTTTGAGATATTGAGCTGAAATTTTGTACAGGCACTTTAAGTCTTTGCACGCAGATCTCTATTTAAAATGGGCAAAATCGGCCAAGAGCCACGCCCACAATCGACAAAAACCTATTTATCTACCACAAAATATGAGCTACAAACTTGAAATTAGGTATGTATATCTATGAATATTATCTTCATCGATATGCCAAAAATGGGCGTACTCGAACTACTATATATATATATAATATATATATATAATATATATATATAATATATATATATAATATATAATATATATTATATATATATAATAATGTATATTACTATATATATATATAATATATACTATTTACTAATAGTATAATAATCTACCGTCTACCGTCTACTAATAATAATATATGCTAATATATTTTTATAATATTATAATATATATTATATACTATATATATATAATATTATATACTACTATATATATATATATAATATATATATATAATATATAATATATAATATATATTACTATATATATATATAATATATACTATTTACTAATAGTATAATAATCTACCGTCTACCGTCTACCGTCTACCGTCTACCGTCTACCGTCTACCGTCTACCGTCTACCGTCTACCGTCTACCGTCTACCGTCTACCGTCTACCGTCTACCGTCTACCGTCTACCGTCTACCGTCTACCGTCTACCGTCTACCGTCTACCGTCTACCGTCTACCGTCTACCGTCTACCGTCTACCGTCTACCGTCTACCGTCTACCGTCTACCGTCTACCGTCTACCGTCTACCGTCTACCGTCTACCGTCTACCGTCTACCGTCTACCGTCTACCGTCTACCGTCTACCGTCTACCGTCTACCGTCTACCGTCTACCGTCTACCGTCTACCGTCTACCGTCTACCGTCTACCGTCTACCGTCTACCGTCTACCGTCTACCGTCTACCGTCTACCGTCTACCGTCTACCGTCTACCGTCTACCGTCTACCGTCTACCGTCTACCGTCTACCGTCTACCGTCTACCGTCTACCGTCTACCGTCTACCGTCTACCGTCTACCGTCTACCGTCTACCGTCTACCGTCTACCGTCTACCGTCTACCGTCTACCGTCTACCGTCTACCGTCTACCGTCTACCGTCTACCGTCTACCGTCTACCGTCTACCGTCTACCGTCTACCGTCTACCGTCTACCGTCTACCGTCTACCGTCTACCGTCTACCGTCTACCGTCTACCGTCTACCGTCTACCGTCTACCGTCTACCGTCTACCGTCTACCGTCTACCGTCTACCGTCTACCGTCTACCGTCTACCGTCTACCGTCTACCGTCTACCGTCTACCGTCTACCGTCTACCGTCTACCGTCTACCGTCTACCGTCTACCGTCTACCGTCTACCGTCTACCGTCTACCGTCTACCGTCTACCGTCTACCGTCTACCGTCTACCGTCTACCGTCTACCGTCTACCGTCTACCGTCTACCGTCTACCGTCTACCGTCTACCGTCTACCGTCTACCGTCTACCGTCTACCGTCTACCGTCTACCGTCTACCGTCTACCGTCTACCGTCTACCGTCTACCGTCTACCGTCTACCGTCTACCGTCTACCGTCTACCGTCTACCGTCTACCGTCTACCGTCTACCGTCTACCGTCTACCGTCTACCGTCTACCGTCTACCGTCTACCGTCTACCGTCTACCGTCTACCGTCTACCGTCTACCGTCTACCGTCTACCGTCTACCGTCTACCGTCTACCGTCTACCGTCTACCGTCTACCGTCTACCGTCTACCGTCTACCGTCTACCGTCTACCGTCTACCGTCTACCGTCTACCGTCTACCGTCTACCGTCTACCGTCTACCGTCTACCGTCTACCGTCTACCGTCTACCGTCTACCGTCTACCGTCTACCGTCTACCGTCTACCGTCTACCGTCTACCGTCTACCGTCTACCGTCTACCGTCTATTGTGATGAGGGTATACTAAGTTTTGTTCTTCCGTTTGCAACACCCAAAAGGAGGCGTCAGAGACCCTACAAAGTATATATATTCTTGATCAGCGTCAAAAACTGAGTCGATTTAGATATGATGTATGTCCGTGTGTCCGTGTGTCCGTGTGTCCGTCTGTTGTTGGCACTCTCACGGGCGTTAATTTTGAGATATTGAGCTGAAATTTTGTACAGGCACTTTAAGTCTTTGCACGCAGATCTCTATTTAAAATGGGCAAAATCGGCCAAGAGCCACGCCCACAATCGACAAAAACCTATTTATCTACCACAAAATATGAGCTACAAACTTGAAATTAGGTATGTATATCTATGAATATTATCTTCACCGATATGCCAAAAATATATGAGCTACAAACTTGAAATTAGGTATGTATATCTATGAATATTATCTTCACCGATATGCCAAAAATGGGCGTACTCGAACTACTATATATATATATAATATATATATATAATAATGTATATTACTATATATATATATAATATATACTATTTACTAATAGTATAATAATCTACCGTCTACCGTCTACTAATAATAATATATGCTAATATATTTTTATAATATTATAATATATATTATATACTACTATATATATATATATAATATATATATATATAATATATAATATATAATATATAATATATAATATATATATATAATAATATATATTACTATATATATATATAATATATACTATTTACTAATAGTATAATAATCTACCGTCTACCGTCTACCGTCTACCGTCTACCGTCTACCGTCTACCGTCTACCGTCTACCGTCTACCGTCTACCGTCTACCGTCTACCGTCTACCGTCTACCGTCTACCGTCTACCGTCTACCGTCTACCGTCTACCGTCTACCGTCTACCGTCTACCGTCTACCGTCTACCGTCTACCGTCTACCGTCTACCGTCTACCGTCTACCGTCTACCGTCTACCGTCTACCGTCTACCGTCTACCGTCTACCGTCTACCGTCTACCGTCTACCGTCTACCGTCTACCGTCTACCGTCTACCGTCTACCGTCTACCGTCTACCGTCTACCGTCTACCGTCTACCGTCTACCGTCTACCGTCTACCGTCTACCGTCTACCGTCTACCGTCTACCGTCTACCGTCTACCGTCTACCGTCTACCGTCTACCGTCTACCGTCTACCGTCTACCGTCTACCGTCTACCGTCTACCGTCTACCGTCTACCGTCTACCGTCTACCGTCTACCGTCTACCGTCTACCGTCTACCGTCTACCGTCTACCGTCTACCGTCTACCGTCTACCGTCTACCGTCTACCGTCTACCGTCTACCGTCTACCGTCTACCGTCTACCGTCTACCGTCTACCGTCTACCGTCTACCGTCTACCGTCTACCGTCTACCGTCTACCGTCTACCGTCTACCGTCTACCGTCTACCGTCTACCGTCTACCGTCTACCGTCTACCGTCTACCGTCTACCGTCTACCGTCTACCGTCTACCGTCTACCGTCTACCGTCTACCGTCTACCGTCTACCGTCTACCGTCTACCGTCTACCGTCTACCGTCTACCGTCTACCGTCTACCGTCTACCGTCTACCGTCTACCGTCTACCGTCTACCGTCTACCGTCTACCGTCTACCGTCTACCGTCTACCGTCTACCGTCTACCGTCTACCGTCTACCGTCTACCGTCTACCGTCTACCGTCTACCGTCTACCGTCTACCGTCTACCGTCTACCGTCTACCGTCTACCGTCTACCGTCTACCGTCTACCGTCTACCGTCTACCGTCTACCGTCTACCGTCTACCGTCTACCGTCTACCGTCTACCGTCTACCGTCTACCGTCTACCGTCTACCGTCTACCGTCTACCGTCTACCGTCTACCGTCTACCGTCTACCGTCTACCGTCTACCGTCTACCGTCTACCGTCTACCGTCTACCGTCTACCGTCTACCGTCTACCGTCTACCGTCTACCGTCTACCGTCTACCGTCTACCGTCTACCGTCTACCGTCTACCGTCTACCGTCTACCGTCTACCGTCTACCGTCTACCGTCTACCGTCTACCGTCTACCGTCTACCGTCTACCGTCTACCGTCTACCGTCTACCGTCTACCGTCTACCGTCTACCGTCTACCGTCTACCGTCTACCGTCTACCGTCTACCGTCTACCGTCTACCGTCTACCGTCTACCGTCTACCGTCTACCGTCTACCGTCTACCGTCTACCGTCTACCGTCTACCGTCTATTGTGATGAGGGTATACTAAGTTTTGTTCTTCCGTTTGCAACACCCAAAAGGAGGCGTCAGAGACCCTACAAAGTATATATATTCTTGATCAGCGTCAAAAACTGAGTCGATTTAGATATGATGTATGTCCGTGTGTCCGTGTGTCCGTGTGTCCGTCTGTTGTTGGCACTCTCACGGGCGTTAATTTTGAGATATTGAGCTGAAATTTTGTACAGGCACTTTAAGTCTTTGCACGCAGATCTCTATTTAAAATGGGCAAAATCGGCCAAGAGCCACGCCCACAATCGACAAAAACCTATTTATCTACCACAAAATATGAGCTACAAACTTGAAATTAGGTATGTATATCTATGAATATTATCTTCACCGATATGCCAAAAATGGGCGTACTCGAACTACTATATATATATATAATATATATATATAATAATGTATATTACTATATATATATATAATATATACTATTTACTAATAGTATAATAATCTACCGTCTACCGTCTACTAATAATAATATATGCTAATATATTTTTATAATATTATAATATATATTATATACTACTATATATATATATATATATATATATATATAATATATAATATATAATATATATATATAATAATATATATTACTATATATATATATAATATATACTATTTACTAATAGTATAATAATCTACCGTCTACCGTCTACCGTCTACCGTCTACCGTCTACCGTCTACCGTCTACCGTCTACCGTCTACCGTCTACCGTCTACCGTC
>OZ020532.1:25302300-25329800 GCA_963971445.1 Ornithomya chloropus
TACCGTCTACCGTCTACCGTCTACCGTCTACCGTCTACCGTCTACCGTCTACCGTCTACCGTCTACCGTCTACCGTCTACCGTCTACCGTCTACCGTCTACCGTCTACCGTCTACCGTCTACCGTCTACCGTCTACCGTCTACCGTCTACCGTCTACCGTCTACCGTCTACCGTCTACCGTCTACCGTCTACCGTCTACCGTCTACCGTCTACCGTCTACCGTCTACCGTCTACCGTCTATTGTGATGAGGGTATACTAAGTTTTGTTCTTCCGTTTGCAACACCCAAAAGGAGGCGTCAGAGACCCTACAAAGTATATATATTCTTGATCAGCGTCAAAAACTGAGTCGATTTAGATATGTATGTCCGTGTGTCCGTGTGTCCGTGTGTCCGTCTGTTGTTGGCACTCTCACGGGCGTTAATTTTGAGATATTGAGCTGAAATTTTGTACAGGCACTTTAAGTCTTTGCACGCAGATCTCTATTTAAAATGGGCAAAATCGGCCAAGAGCCACGCCCACAATCGACAAAAACCTATTTATCTACCACAAAATATGAGCTACAAACTTGAAATTAGGTATGTATATCTATGAATATTATCTTCATCGATATGCCAAAAATGGGCGTACTCGAACTACTATATATATATATAATATATACTATTTACTAATAGTATAATAATCTACCGTCTACCGTCTACTAATAATAATATATGCTAATATATTTTTATAATATTATAATATATATTATATACTACTATATATATATATATAATATATATATATAATATATAATATATATATATAATAATATATATTACTATATATATATATAATATATACTATTTACTAATAGTATAATAATCTACCGTCTACCGTCTACCGTCTACCGTCTACCGTCTACCGTCTACCGTCTACCGTCTACCGTCTACCGTCTACCGTCTACCGTCTACCGTCTACCGTCTACCGTCTACCGTCTACCGTCTACCGTCTACCGTCTACCGTCTACCGTCTACCGTCTACCGTCTACCGTCTACCGTCTACCGTCTACCGTCTACCGTCTACCGTCTACCGTCTACCGTCTACCGTCTACCGTCTACCGTCTACCGTCTACCGTCTACCGTCTACCGTCTACCGTCTACCGTCTACCGTCTACCGTCTACCGTCTACCGTCTACCGTCTACCGTCTACCGTCTACCGTCTACCGTCTACCGTCTACCGTCTACCGTCTACCGTCTACCGTCTACCGTCTACCGTCTACCGTCTACCGTCTACCGTCTACCGTCTACCGTCTACCGTCTACCGTCTACCGTCTACCGTCTACCGTCTACCGTCTACCGTCTACCGTCTACCGTCTACCGTCTACCGTCTACCGTCTACCGTCTACCGTCTACCGTCTACCGTCTACCGTCTACCGTCTACCGTCTACCGTCTACCGTCTACCGTCTACCGTCTACCGTCTACCGTCTACCGTCTACCGTCTACCGTCTACCGTCTACCGTCTACCGTCTACCGTCTACCGTCTACCGTCTACCGTCTACCGTCTACCGTCTACCGTCTACCGTCTACCGTCTACCGTCTACCGTCTACCGTCTACCGTCTACCGTCTACCGTCTACCGTCTACCGTCTACCGTCTACCGTCTACCGTCTACCGTCTACCGTCTACCGTCTACCGTCTACCGTCTACCGTCTACCGTCTACCGTCTACCGTCTACCGTCTACCGTCTACCGTCTACCGTCTACCGTCTACCGTCTACCGTCTACCGTCTACCGTCTACCGTCTACCGTCTACCGTCTACCGTCTACCGTCTACCGTCTACCGTCTACCGTCTACCGTCTACCGTCTACCGTCTACCGTCTACCGTCTACCGTCTACCGTCTACCGTCTACCGTCTACCGTCTACCGTCTACCGTCTACCGTCTACCGTCTACCGTCTACCGTCTACCGTCTACCGTCTACCGTCTACCGTCTACCGTCTACCGTCTACCGTCTACCGTCTACCGTCTACCGTCTACCGTCTACCGTCTACCGTCTACCGTCTACCGTCTACCGTCTACCGTCTACCGTCTACCGTCTACCGTCTACCGTCTACCGTCTACCGTCTACCGTCTACCGTCTACCGTCTACCGTCTACCGTCTACCGTCTACCGTCTACCGTCTACCGTCTACCGTCTACCGTCTACCGTCTACCGTCTACCGTCTACCGTCTACCGTCTACCGTCTACCGTCTACCGTCTACCGTCTACCGTCTACCGTCTACCGTCTACCGTCTACCGTCTACCGTCTACCGTCTACCGTCTACCGTCTACCGTCTACCGTCTACCGTCTACCGTCTACCGTCTACCGTCTACCGTCTACCGTCTACCGTCTACCGTCTACCGTCTACCGTCTACCGTCTACCGTCTACCGTCTACCGTCTACCGTCTACCGTCTACCGTCTACCGTCTATTGTGATGAGGGTATACTAAGTTTTGTTCTTCCGTTTGCAACACCCAAAAGGAGGCGTCAGAGACCCTACAAAGTATATATATTCTTGATCAGCGTCAAAAACTGAGTCGATTTAGATATGTATGTCCGTGTGTCCGTGTGTCCGTCTGTTGTTGGCACTCTCACGGGCGTTAATTTTGAGATATTGAGCTGAAATTTTGTACAGGCACTTTAAGTCTTTGCACGCAGATCTCTATTTAAAATGGGCAAAATCGGCCAAGAGCCACGCCCACAATCGACAAAAACCTATTTATCTACCACAAAATATGAGCTACAAACTTGAAATTAGGTATGTATATCTATGAATATTATCTTCATCGATATGCCAAAAATGGGCGTACTCGAACTACTTAATAGTATAATAATCTACCGTCTACCGTCTACTAATAATAATATATGCTAATATATTTTTATAATATTATAATATATATTATATACTACTATATATATATATATAATATATATATATAATATATAATATATATATATAATAATATATATTACTATATATATATATAATATATACTATTTACTAATAGTATAATAATCTACCGTCTACCGTCTACCGTCTACCGTCTACCGTCTACCGTCTACCGTCTACCGTCTACCGTCTACCGTCTACCGTCTACCGTCTACCGTCTACCGTCTACCGTCTACCGTCTACCGTCTACCGTCTACCGTCTACCGTCTACCGTCTACCGTCTACCGTCTACCGTCTACCGTCTACCGTCTACCGTCTACCGTCTACCGTCTACCGTCTACCGTCTACCGTCTACCGTCTACCGTCTACCGTCTACCGTCTACCGTCTACCGTCTACCGTCTACCGTCTACCGTCTACCGTCTACCGTCTACCGTCTACCGTCTACCGTCTACCGTCTACCGTCTACCGTCTACCGTCTACCGTCTACCGTCTACCGTCTACCGTCTACCGTCTACCGTCTACCGTCTACCGTCTACCGTCTACCGTCTACCGTCTACCGTCTACCGTCTACCGTCTACCGTCTACCGTCTACCGTCTACCGTCTACCGTCTACCGTCTACCGTCTACCGTCTACCGTCTACCGTCTACCGTCTACCGTCTACCGTCTACCGTCTACCGTCTACCGTCTACCGTCTACCGTCTACCGTCTACCGTCTACCGTCTACCGTCTACCGTCTACCGTCTACCGTCTACCGTCTACCGTCTACCGTCTACCGTCTACCGTCTACCGTCTACCGTCTACCGTCTACCGTCTACCGTCTACCGTCTACCGTCTACCGTCTACCGTCTACCGTCTACCGTCTACCGTCTACCGTCTACCGTCTACCGTCTACCGTCTACCGTCTACCGTCTACCGTCTACCGTCTACCGTCTACCGTCTACCGTCTACCGTCTACCGTCTACCGTCTACCGTCTACCGTCTACCGTCTACCGTCTACCGTCTACCGTCTACCGTCTACCGTCTACCGTCTACCGTCTACCGTCTACCGTCTACCGTCTACCGTCTACCGTCTACCGTCTACCGTCTACCGTCTACCGTCTACCGTCTACCGTCTACCGTCTACCGTCTACCGTCTACCGTCTACCGTCTACCGTCTACCGTCTACCGTCTACCGTCTACCGTCTACCGTCTACCGTCTACCGTCTACCGTCTACCGTCTACCGTCTACCGTCTACCGTCTACCGTCTACCGTCTACCGTCTACCGTCTACCGTCTACCGTCTACCGTCTACCGTCTACCGTCTACCGTCTACCGTCTACCGTCTACCGTCTACCGTCTACCGTCTACCGTCTACCGTCTACCGTCTACCGTCTACCGTCTACCGTCTACCGTCTACCGTCTACCGTCTACCGTCTACCGTCTACCGTCTACCGTCTACCGTCTACCGTCTATTGTGATGAGGGTATACTAAGTTTTGTTCTTCCGTTTGCAACACCCAAAAGGAGGCGTCAGAGACCCTACAAAGTATATATATTCTTGATCAGCGTCAAAAACTGAGTCGATTTAGATATGTATGTCCGTGTGTCCGTGTGTCCGTGTGTCCGTCTGTTGTTGGCACTCTCACGGGCGTTAATTTTGAGATATTGAGCTGAAATTTTGTACAGGCACTTTAAGTCTTTGCACGCAGATCTCTATTTAAAATGGGCAAAATCGGCCAAGAGCCACGCCCACAATCGACAAAAACCTATTTATCTACCACAAAATATGAGCTACAAACTTGAAATTAGGTATGTATAGCTATGAATATTATCTTCATCGATATGCCAAAAATGGGCGTACTCGAACTACTATATATATATATAATATATATATATAATATATACTATATATAAATAATATTATATACTACTATATATATATATATATAATATATAATATATATATATAATAATATATATTACTATATATATATATAATATATACTATTTACTAATAGTATAATAATCTACCGTCTACCGTCTACCGTCTACCGTCTACCGTCTACCGTCTACCGTCTACCGTCTACCGTCTACCGTCTACCGTCTACCGTCTACCGTCTACCGTCTACCGTCTACCGTCTACCGTCTACCGTCTACCGTCTACCGTCTACCGTCTACCGTCTACCGTCTACCGTCTACCGTCTACCGTCTACCGTCTACCGTCTACCGTCTACCGTCTACCGTCTACCGTCTACCGTCTACCGTCTACCGTCTACCGTCTACCGTCTACCGTCTACCGTCTACCGTCTACCGTCTACCGTCTACCGTCTACCGTCTACCGTCTACCGTCTACCGTCTACCGTCTACCGTCTACCGTCTACCGTCTACCGTCTACCGTCTACCGTCTACCGTCTACCGTCTACCGTCTACCGTCTACCGTCTACCGTCTACCGTCTACCGTCTACCGTCTACCGTCTACCGTCTACCGTCTACCGTCTACCGTCTACCGTCTACCGTCTACCGTCTACCGTCTACCGTCTACCGTCTACCGTCTACCGTCTACCGTCTACCGTCTACCGTCTACCGTCTACCGTCTACCGTCTACCGTCTACCGTCTACCGTCTACCGTCTACCGTCTACCGTCTACCGTCTACCGTCTACCGTCTACCGTCTACCGTCTACCGTCTACCGTCTACCGTCTACCGTCTACCGTCTACCGTCTACCGTCTACCGTCTACCGTCTACCGTCTACCGTCTACCGTCTACCGTCTACCGTCTACCGTCTACCGTCTACCGTCTACCGTCTACCGTCTACCGTCTACCGTCTACCGTCTACCGTCTACCGTCTACCGTCTACCGTCTACCGTCTACCGTCTACCGTCTACCGTCTACCGTCTACCGTCTACCGTCTACCGTCTACCGTCTACCGTCTACCGTCTACCGTCTACCGTCTACCGTCTACCGTCTACCGTCTACCGTCTACCGTCTACCGTCTACCGTCTACCGTCTACCGTCTACCGTCTACCGTCTACCGTCTACCGTCTACCGTCTACCGTCTACCGTCTACCGTCTACCGTCTACCGTCTACCGTCTACCGTCTACCGTCTACCGTCTACCGTCTACCGTCTACCGTCTACCGTCTACCGTCTACCGTCTACCGTCTACCGTCTACCGTCTACCGTCTACCGTCTACCGTCTACCGTCTACCGTCTACCGTCTACCGTCTACCGTCTACCGTCTACCGTCTACCGTCTACCGTCTACCGTCTACCGTCTACCGTCTACCGTCTACCGTCTACCGTCTACCGTCTACCGTCTACCGTCTACCGTCTACCGTCTACCGTCTACCGTCTACCGTCTACCGTCTACCGTCTACCGTCTACCGTCTACCGTCTACCGTCTACCGTCTACCGTCTACCGTCTACCGTCTACCGTCTACCGTCTACCGTCTACCGTCTACCGTCTACCGTCTACCGTCTACCGTCTACCGTCTACCGTCTACCGTCTACCGTCTACCGTCTACCGTCTACCGTCTACCGTCTACCGTCTACCGTCTACCGTCTACCGTCTACCGTCTACCGTCTACCGTCTACCGTCTACCGTCTACCGTCTACCGTCTACCGTCTACCGTCTACCGTCTACCGTCTACCGTCTACCGTCTACCGTCTACCGTCTATTGTGATGAGGGTATACTAAGTTTTGTTCTTCCGTTTGCAACACCCAAAAGGAGGCGTCAGAGACCCTACAAAGTATATATATTCTTGATCAGCGTCAAAAACTGAGTCGATTTAGATATGTATGTCCGTGTGTACGTGTGTCCGTGTGTCCGTCTATTGTTGGCACTCTCACGGGCGTTAATTTTGAGAATATGAGCTGAAATTTTGTACAGGCACTTTAAGTCTTTGCACGCAGATCTCTATTTAAAATGGGCAAAATCGGCCAAGAGCCACGCCCACAATCGACAAAAACCTATTTATCTACCACAAAATATGAGCTACAAACTTGAAATTAGGTATGTATATCTATGAATATTATCTTCATCGATATGCCAAAAATGGGCGTACTCGAACTACTATATATATATATAATATATATATATAATATATAATATATATATATAATATTATATACTACTATATATATATATATAATATATATATATAATAATATATATTACTATATATATATATAATATATACTATTTACTAATAGTATAATAATCTACCGTCTACCGTCTACCGTCTACCGTCTACCGTCTACCGTCTACCGTCTACCGTCTATTGTGATGAGGGTATACTAAGTTTTGTTCTTCCGTTTGCAACACCCAAAAGGAGGCGTCAGAGACCCTACAAAGTATATATATTCTTGATCAGCGTCAAAAACTGAGTCCATTTAGATATGTATGTCCGTGTGTACGTGTGTCCGTGTGTCCGTCTATTGTTGGCACTCTCACGGGCGTTAATTTTGAGAATATGAGCTGAAATTTTGTACAGGCACTTTAAGTCTTTGCACGCAGATCTCTATTTAAAATGGGCAAAATCGGCCAAGAGCCACGCCCACAATCGACAAAAACCTATTTATCTACCACAAAATATGAGCTACAAACTTGAAATTAGGTATGTATATCTATGAATATTATCTTCATCGATATGCCAAAAATGGGCGTACTCGAACTACTATATATATATATAATATATATATATAATATATACTATATATATATAATATTATATACTACTATATATATATATATAATATATATATATAATATATAATATATATATATAATAATATATATTACTATATATATATATAATATATACTATTTACTAATAGTATAATAATCTACCGTCTACCGTCTACCGTCTACCGTCTACCGTCTACCGTCTACCGTCTACCGTCTACCGTCTACCGTCTACCGTCTACCGTCTACCGTCTACCGTCTACCGTCTACCGTCTACCGTCTACCGTCTACCGTCTACCGTCTACCGTCTACCGTCTACCGTCTACCGTCTACCGTCTACCGTCTACCGTCTACCGTCTACCGTCTACCGTCTACCGTCTACCGTCTACCGTCTACCGTCTACCGTCTACCGTCTACCGTCTACCGTCTACCGTCTACCGTCTACCGTCTACCGTCTACCGTCTACCGTCTACCGTCTACCGTCTACCGTCTACCGTCTACCGTCTACCGTCTACCGTCTACCGTCTACCGTCTACCGTCTACCGTCTACCGTCTACCGTCTACCGTCTACCGTCTACCGTCTACCGTCTACCGTCTACCGTCTACCGTCTACCGTCTACCGTCTACCGTCTACCGTCTACCGTCTACCGTCTACCGTCTACCGTCTACCGTCTACCGTCTACCGTCTACCGTCTACCGTCTACCGTCTACCGTCTACCGTCTACCGTCTACCGTCTACCGTCTACCGTCTACCGTCTACCGTCTACCGTCTACCGTCTACCGTCTACCGTCTACCGTCTACCGTCTACCGTCTACCGTCTACCGTCTACCGTCTACCGTCTACCGTCTACCGTCTATTGTGATGAGGGTATACTAAGTTTTGTTCTTCCGTTTGCAACACCCAAAAGGAGGCGTCAGAGACCCTACAAAGTATATATATTCTTGATCAGCGTCAAAAACTGAGTCCATTTAGATATGTATGTCCGTGTGTACGTGTGTCCGTGTGTCCGTCTATTGTTGGCACTCTCACGGGCGTTAATTTTGAGAATATGAGCTGAAATTTTGTACAGGCACTTTAAGTCTTTGCACGCAGATCTCTATTTAAAATGGGCAAAATCGGCCAAGAGCCACGCCCACAATCGACAAAAACCTATTTATCTACCACAAAATATGAGCTACAAACTTGAAATTAGGTATGTATATCTATGAATATTATCTTCATCGATATGCCAAAAATGGGCGTACTCGAACTACTATATATATATATAATATATATATATAATATATACTATATATATATAATATTATATACTACTATATATATATATATAATATATATATATAATATATAATATATATATATAATAATATATATTACTATATATATATATAATATATACTATTTACTAATAGTATAATAATCTACCGTCTACCGTCTACCGTCTACCGTCTACCGTCTACCGTCTACCGTCTACCGTCTACCGTCTACCGTCTACCGTCTACCGTCTACCGTCTACCGTCTACCGTCTACCGTCTACCGTCTACCGTCTACCGTCTACCGTCTACCGTCTACCGTCTACCGTCTACCGTCTACCGTCTACCGTCTACCGTCTACCGTCTACCGTCTACCGTCTACCGTCTACCGTCTACCGTCTACCGTCTACCGTCTACCGTCTACCGTCTACCGTCTACCGTCTACCGTCTACCGTCTACCGTCTACCGTCTACCGTCTACCGTCTACCGTCTACCGTCTACCGTCTACCGTCTACCGTCTACCGTCTACCGTCTACCGTCTACCGTCTACCGTCTACCGTCTACCGTCTACCGTCTACCGTCTACCGTCTACCGTCTACCGTCTACCGTCTACCGTCTACCGTCTACCGTCTACCGTCTACCGTCTACCGTCTACCGTCTACCGTCTACCGTCTACCGTCTACCGTCTACCGTCTACCGTCTACCGTCTACCGTCTACCGTCTACCGTCTACCGTCTACCGTCTACCGTCTACCGTCTACCGTCTACCGTCTACCGTCTACCGTCTACCGTCTACCGTCTACCGTCTACCGTCTACCGTCTACCGTCTACCGTCTACCGTCTACCGTCTACCGTCTACCGTCTACCGTCTACCGTCTACCGTCTACCGTCTACCGTCTACCGTCTACCGTCTACCGTCTACCGTCTACCGTCTACCGTCTACCGTCTACCGTCTACCGTCTACCGTCTACCGTCTACCGTCTACCGTCTACCGTCTACCGTTTACCGTCTACCGTCTACCGTCTACCGTCTACCGTCTACCGTCTACCGTCTACCGTCTACCGTCTACCGTCTACCGTCTACCGTCTACCGTCTACCGTCTACCGTCTACCGTCTACCGTCTACCGTCTACCGTCTACCGTCTACCGTCTACCGTCTACCGTCTATTGTGATGAGGGTATACTAAGTTTTGTTCTTCCGTTTGCAACACCCAAAAGGAGGCGTCAGAGACCCTACAAAGTATATATATTCTTGATCAGCGTCAAAAACTGAGTCGATTTAGATATGTATGTCCGTGTGTCCGTGTGTCCGTGTGTCCGTCTGTTGTTGGCACTCTCACGGGCGTTAATTTTGAGATATTGAGCTGAAATTTTGTACAGGCACTTTAAGTCTTTGCACGCAGATCTCTATTTAAAATGGGCAAAATCGGCCAAGAGCCACGCCCACAATCGACAAAAACCTATTTATCTACCACAAAATATGAGCTACAAACTTGAAATTAGGTATGTATATCTATGAATATTATCTTCATCGATATGCCAAAAATGGGCGTACTCGAACTACTATATATATATATAATATATATATATAATAATGTATATTACTATATATATATATAATATATACTATTTACTAATAGTATAATAATCTACCGTCTACCGTCTACTAATAATAATATATGTTAATATATTTTTATAATATTATAATATATATTATATACTACTATATATATATATATAATATATATATATAATAATATATATTACTATATATATATATAATATATACTATTTACTAATAGTATAATAATCTACCGTCTACCGTCTACCGTCTACCGTCTACCGTCTACCGTCTACCGTCTACCGTCTACCGTCTACCGTCTACCGTCTACCGTCTACCGTCTACCGTCTACCGTCTACCGTCTACCGTCTACCGTCTACCGTCTACCGTCTACCGTCTACCGTCTACCGTCTACCGTCTACCGTCTACCGTCTACCGTCTACCGTCTACCGTCTACCGTCTACCGTCTACCGTCTACCGTCTACCGTCTACCGTCTACCGTCTACCGTCTACCGTCTACCGTCTACCGTCTACCGTCTACCGTCTACCGTCTACCGTCTACCGTCTACCGTCTACCGTCTACCGTCTACCGTCTACCGTCTACCGTCTACCGTCTACCGTCTACCGTCTACCGTCTACCGTCTACCGTCTACCGTCTACCGTCTACCGTCTACCGTCTACCGTCTACCGTCTACCGTCTACCGTCTACCGTCTACCGTCTACCGTCTACCGTCTACCGTCTACCGTCTACCGTCTACCGTCTACCGTCTACCGTCTACCGTCTACCGTCTACCGTCTACCGTCTACCGTCTACCGTCTACCGTCTACCGTCTACCGTCTACCGTCTACCGTCTACCGTCTACCGTCTACCGTCTACCGTCTACCGTCTACCGTCTACCGTCTACCGTCTACCGTCTACCGTCTACCGTCTACCGTCTACCGTCTACCGTCTACCGTCTACCGTCTACCGTCTACCGTCTACCGTCTACCGTCTACCGTCTACCGTCTACCGTCTACCGTCTACCGTCTACCGTCTACCGTCTACCGTCTACCGTCTACCGTCTACCGTCTACCGTCTACCGTCTACCGTCTACCGTCTACCGTCTACCGTCTACCGTCTACCGTCTACCGTCTACCGTCTACCGTCTACCGTCTACCGTCTACCGTCTATTGTGATGAGGGTATACTAAGTTTTGTTCTTCCGTTTGCAACACCCAAAAGGAGGCGTCAGAGACCCTACAAAGTATATATATTCTTGATCAGCGTCAAAAACTGAGTCCATTTAGATATGTATGTCCGTGTGTACGTGTGTCCGTGTGTCCGTCTATTGTTGGCACTCTCACGGGCGTTAATTTTGAGAATATGAGCTGAAATTTTGTACAGGCACTTTAAGTCTTTGCACGCAGATCTCTATTTAAAATGGGCAAAATCGGCCAAGAGCCACGCCCACAATCGACAAAAACCTATTTATCTACCACAAAATATGAGCTACAAACTTGAAATTAGGTATGTATATCTATGAATATTATCTTCATCGATATGCCAAAAATGGGCGTACTCGAACTACTATATATATATATAATATATATATATAATATATACTATATATATATAATATTATATACTACTATATATATATATATAATATATATATATAATATATAATATATATATATAATAATATATATTACTATATATATATATAATATATACTATTTACTAATAGTATAATAATCTACCGTCTACCGTCTACCGTCTACCGTCTACCGTCTACCGTCTACCGTCTACCGTCTACCGTCTACCGTCTACCGTCTACCGTCTACCGTCTACCGTCTACCGTCTACCGTCTACCGTCTACCGTCTACCGTCTACCGTCTACCGTCTACCGTCTACCGTCTACCGTCTACCGTCTACCGTCTACCGTCTACCGTCTACCGTCTACCGTCTACCGTCTACCGTCTACCGTCTACCGTCTACCGTCTACCGTCTACCGTCTACCGTCTACCGTCTACCGTCTACCGTCTACCGTCTACCGTCTACCGTCTACCGTCTACCGTCTACCGTCTACCGTCTACCGTCTACCGTCTACCGTCTACCGTCTACCGTCTACCGTCTACCGTCTACCGTCTACCGTCTACCGTCTACCGTCTACCGTCTACCGTCTACCGTCTACCGTCTACCGTCTACCGTCTACCGTCTACCGTCTACCGTCTACCGTCTACCGTCTACCGTCTACCGTCTACCGTCTACCGTCTACCGTCTACCGTCTACCGTCTACCGTCTACCGTCTACCGTCTACCGTCTACCGTCTACCGTCTACCGTCTACCGTCTACCGTCTACCGTCTACCGTCTACCGTCTACCGTCTACCGTCTACCGTCTACCGTCTACCGTCTACCGTCTACCGTCTACCGTCTACCGTCTACCGTCTACCGTCTACCGTCTACCGTCTACCGTCTACCGTCTACCGTCTACCGTCTACCGTCTACCGTCTACCGTCTACCGTCTACCGTCTACCGTCTACCGTCTACCGTCTACCGTCTACCGTCTACCGTCTACCGTCTACCGTCTACCGTCTACCGTCTACCGTCTACCGTCTACCGTCTACCGTCTACCGTCTACCGTCTACCGTCTACCGTCTACCGTCTACCGTCTACCGTCTACCGTCTACCGTCTACCGTCTACCGTCTACCGTCTACCGTCTACCGTCTACCGTCTACCGTCTACCGTCTACCGTCTACCGTCTACCGTCTACCGTCTACCGTCTACCGTCTACCGTCTACCGTCTACCGTCTACCGTCTACCGTCTACCGTCTACCGTCTACCGTCTACCGTCTACCGTCTACCGTCTACCGTCTACCGTCTACCGTCTACCGTCTACCGTCTACCGTCTACCGTCTACCGTCTACCGTCTACCGTCTACCGTCTACCGTCTACCGTCTACCGTCTACCGTCTACCGTCTACCGTCTACCGTCTATTGTGATGAGGGTATACTAAGTTTTGTTCTTCCGTTTGCAACACCCAAAAGGAGGCGTCAGAGACCCTACAAAGTATATATATTCTTGATCAGCGTCAAAAACTGAGTCCATTTAGATATGTATGTCCGTGTGTACGTGTGTCCGTGTGTCCGTCTATTGTTGGCACTCTCACGGGCGTTAATTTTGAGAATATGAGCTGAAATTTTGTACAGGCACTTTAAGTCTTTGCACGCAGATCTCTATTTAAAATGGGCAAAATCGGCCAAGAGCCACGCCCACAATCGACAAAAACCTATTTATCTACCACAAAATATGAGCTACAAACTTGAAATTAGGTATGTATATCTATGAATATTATCTTCATCGATATGCCAAAAATGGGCGTACTCGAACTACTATATATATATATAATATATATATATAATATATACTATATATATATAATATTATATACTACTATATATATATATATAATATATATATATAATATATAATATATATATATAATAATATATATTACTATATATATATATAATATATACTATTTACTAATAGTATAATAATCTACCGTCTACCGTCTACCGTCTACCGTCTACCGTCTACCGTCTACCGTCTACCGTCTACCGTCTACCGTCTACCGTCTACCGTCTACCGTCTACCGTCTACCGTCTACCGTCTACCGTCTACCGTCTACCGTCTACCGTCTACCGTCTACCGTCTACCGTCTACCGTCTACCGTCTACCGTCTACCGTCTACCGTCTACCGTCTACCGTCTACCGTCTACCGTCTACCGTCTACCGTCTACCGTCTACCGTCTACCGTCTACCGTCTACCGTCTACCGTCTACCGTCTACCGTCTACCGTCTACCGTCTACCGTCTACCGTCTACCGTCTACCGTCTACCGTCTACCGTCTACCGTCTACCGTCTACCGTCTACCGTCTACCGTCTACCGTCTACCGTCTACCGTCTACCGTCTACCGTCTACCGTCTACCGTCTACCGTCTACCGTCTACCGTCTACCGTCTACCGTCTACCGTCTACCGTCTACCGTCTACCGTCTACCGTCTACCGTCTACCGTCTACCGTCTACCGTCTACCGTCTACCGTCTACCGTCTACCGTCTACCGTCTACCGTCTACCGTCTACCGTCTACCGTCTACCGTCTACCGTCTACCGTCTACCGTCTACCGTCTACCGTCTACCGTCTACCGTCTACCGTCTACCGTCTACCGTCTACCGTCTACCGTCTACCGTCTACCGTCTACCGTCTACCGTCTACCGTCTACCGTCTACCGTCTACCGTCTACCGTCTACCGTCTACCGTCTACCGTCTACCGTCTACCGTCTACCGTCTACCGTCTACCGTCTACCGTCTACCGTCTACCGTCTACCGTCTACCGTCTACCGTCTACCGTCTACCGTCTACCGTCTACCGTCTACCGTCTACCGTCTACCGTCTACCGTCTACCGTCTACCGTCTACCGTCTACCGTCTACCGTCTACCGTCTACCGTCTACCGTCTACCGTCTACCGTCTACCGTCTACCGTCTACCGTCTACCGTCTACCGTCTACCGTCTACCGTCTACCGTCTACCGTCTACCGTCTACCGTCTACCGTCTACCGTCTACCGTCTACCGTCTACCGTCTACCGTCTACCGTCTACCGTCTACCGTCTACCGTCTACCGTCTACCGTCTACCGTCTACCGTCTACCGTCTACCGTCTACCGTCTACCGTCTACCGTCTACCGTCTACCGTCTACCGTCTACCGTCTACCGTCTACCGTCTACCGTCTACCGTCTACCGTCTACCGTCTACCGTCTACCGTCTACCGTCTACCGTCTACCGTCTACCGTCTACCGTCTACCGTCTATTGTGATGAGGGTATACTAAGTTTTGTTCTTCCGTTTGCAACACCCAAAAGGAGGCGTCAGAGACCCTACAAAGTATATATATTCTTGATCAGCGTCAAAAACTGAGTCGATTTAGATATGTATGTCCGTGTGTACGTGTGTCCGTGTGTCCGTCTATTGTTGGCACTCTCACGGGCGTTAATTTTGAGAATATGAGCTGAAATTTTGTACAGGCACTTTAAGTCTTTGCACGCAGATCTCTATTTAAAATGGGCAAAATCGGCCAAGAGCCACGCCCACAATCGACAAAAACCTATTTATCTACCACAAAATATGAGCTACAAACTTGAAATTAGGTATGTATATCTATGAATATTATCTTCGTACTCGAACTACTATATATATATATAATATATATATATAATATATACTATATATATATAATATTATATACTACTATATATATATATATAATATATATATATAATATATAATATATATATATAATAATATATATTACTATATATATATATAATATATACTATTTACTAATAGTATAATAATCTACCGTCTACCGTCTACCGTCTACCGTCTACCGTCTACCGTCTACCGTCTACCGTCTACCGTCTACCGTCTACCGTCTACCGTCTACCGTCTACCGTCTACCGTCTACCGTCTACCGTCTACCGTCTACCGTCTACCGTCTACCGTCTACCGTCTACCGTCTACCGTCTACCGTCTACCGTCTACCGTCTACCGTCTACCGTCTACCGTCTACCGTCTACCGTCTACCGTCTACCGTCTACCGTCTACCGTCTACCGTCTACCGTCTACCGTCTACCGTCTACCGTCTACCGTCTACCGTCTACCGTCTACCGTCTACCGTCTACCGTCTACCGTCTACCGTCTACCGTCTACCGTCTACCGTCTACCGTCTACCGTCTACCGTCTACCGTCTACCGTCTACCGTCTACCGTCTACCGTCTACCGTCTACCGTCTACCGTCTACCGTCTACCGTCTACCGTCTACCGTCTACCGTCTACCGTCTACCGTCTACCGTCTACCGTCTACCGTCTACCGTCTACCGTCTACCGTCTACCGTCTACCGTCTACCGTCTACCGTCTACCGTCTACCGTCTACCGTCTACCGTCTACCGTCTACCGTCTACCGTCTACCGTCTACCGTCTACCGTCTACCGTCTACCGTCTACCGTCTACCGTCTACCGTCTACCGTCTACCGTCTACCGTCTACCGTCTACCGTCTACCGTCTACCGTCTACCGTCTACCGTCTACCGTCTACCGTCTACCGTCTACCGTCTACCGTCTACCGTCTACCGTCTACCGTCTACCGTCTACCGTCTACCGTCTACCGTCTACCGTCTACCGTCTACCGTCTACCGTCTACCGTCTACCGTCTACCGTCTACCGTCTACCGTCTACCGTCTACCGTCTACCGTCTACCGTCTACCGTCTACCGTCTACCGTCTACCGTCTACCGTCTACCGTCTACCGTCTACCGTCTACCGTCTACCGTCTACCGTCTACCGTCTACCGTCTACCGTCTACCGTCTACCGTCTACCGTCTACCGTCTACCGTCTACCGTCTACCGTCTACCGTCTACCGTCTACCGTCTACCGTCTACCGTCTACCGTCTACCGTCTACCGTCTACCGTCTACCGTCTACCGTCTACCGTCTACCGTCTACCGTCTACCGTCTACCGTCTACCGTCTACCGTCTACCGTCTACCGTCTACCGTCTACCGTCTACCGTCTACCGTCTACCGTCTACCGTCTACCGTCTACCGTCTACCGTCTACCGTCTACCGTCTACCGTCTACCGTCTACCGTCTACCGTCTACCGTCTACCGTCTATTGTGATGAGGGTATACTAAGTTTTGTTCTTCCGTTTGCAACACCCAAAAGGAGGCGTCAGAGACCCTACAAAGTATATATATTCTTGATCAGCGTCAAAAACTGAGTCGATTTAGATATGTATGTCCATGTGTCCGTGTGTCCGTGTGTCCGTCTGTTGTTGGCACTCTCGCGGGCGTTAATTTTGAGATATTGAGCTGAAATTTTGTACAGGCACTTTAAGTCTTTGCACGCAGATCTCTATTTAAAATGGGCAAAATCGGCCAAGAGCCACGCCCACAATCGACAAAAACCTATTTATCTACCACAAAATATGAGCTACAAACTTGAAATTAGGTATGTATATCTATGAATATTATCTTCATCGATATGCCAAAAATGGGCGTACTCGAACTACTATATATATATATAATATATATATATAATAATGTATATTACTATATATATATATAATATATACTATTTACTAATAGTATAATAATCTACCGTCTACCGTCTACTAATAATAATATATGTTAATATATTTTTATAATATTATAATATATATTATATACTACTATATATATATATATAATATATATATATAATAATATATATTACTATATATATATATAATATATACTATTTACTAATAGTATAATAATCTACCGTCTACCGTCTACCGTCTACCGTCTACCGTCTACCGTCTACCGTCTACCGTCTACCGTCTACCGTCTACCGTCTACCGTCTACCGTCTACCGTCTACCGTCTACCGTCTACCGTCTACCGTCTACCGTCTACCGTCTACCGTCTACCGTCTACCGTCTACCGTCTACCGTCTACCGTCTACCGTCTACCGTCTACCGTCTACCGTCTACCGTCTACCGTCTACCGTCTACCGTCTACCGTCTACCGTCTACCGTCTACCGTCTACCGTCTACCGTCTACCGTCTACCGTCTACCGTCTACCGTCTACCGTCTACCGTCTACCGTCTACCGTCTACCGTCTACCGTCTACCGTCTACCGTCTACCGTCTACCGTCTACCGTCTACCGTCTACCGTCTACCGTCTACCGTCTACCGTCTACCGTCTACCGTCTACCGTCTACCGTCTACCGTCTACCGTCTACCGTCTACCGTCTACCGTCTACCGTCTACCGTCTACCGTCTACCGTCTACCGTCTACCGTCTACCGTCTACCGTCTACCGTCTACCGTCTACCGTCTACCGTCTACCGTCTACCGTCTACCGTCTACCGTCTACCGTCTACCGTCTACCGTCTACCGTCTACCGTCTACCGTCTACCGTCTACCGTCTACCGTCTACCGTCTACCGTCTACCGTCTACCGTCTACCGTCTACCGTCTACCGTCTACCGTCTACCGTCTACCGTCTACCGTCTACCGTCTACCGTCTACCGTCTACCGTCTACCGTCTACCGTCTACCGTCTACCGTCTACCGTCTACCGTCTACCGTCTACCGTCTACCGTCTACCGTCTACCGTCTACCGTCTACCGTCTACCGTCTACCGTCTACCGTCTACCGTCTATTGTGATGAGGGTATACTAAGTTTTGTTCTTCCGTTTGCAACACCCAAAAGGAGGCGTCAGAGACCCTACAAAGTATATATATTCTTGATCAGCGTCAAAAACTGAGTCGATTTAGATATGTATGTCCGTGTGTCCGTGTGTCCGTGTGTCCGTCTGTTGTTGGCACTCTCACGGGCGTTAATTTTGAGATATTGAGCTGAAATTTTGTACAGGCACTTTAAGTCTTTGCACGCAGATCTCTATTTAAAATGGGCAAAATCGGCCAAGAGCCACGCCCACAATCGACAAAAACCTATTTATCTACCACAAAATATGAGCTACAAACTTGAAATTAGGTATGTATATCTATGAATATTATCTTCATCGATATGCCAAAAATGGGCGTACTCGAACTACTATATATATATAATATATATATATAATAATGTATATTACTATATATATATATAATATATACTATTTACTAATAGTATAATAATCTACCGTCTACCGTCTACTAATAATAATATATGTTAATATATTTTTATAATATTATAATATATATTATATACTACTATATATATATATATAATATATATATATAATAATATATATTACTATATATATATATAATATATACTATTTACTAATAGTATAATAATCTACCGTCTACCGTCTACCGTCTACCGTCTACCGTCTACCGTCTACCGTCTACCGTCTACCGTCTACCGTCTACCGTCTACCGTCTACCGTCTACCGTCTACCGTCTACCGTCTACCGTCTACCGTCTACCGTCTACCGTCTACCGTCTACCGTCTACCGTCTACCGTCTACCGTCTACCGTCTACCGTCTACCGTCTACCGTCTACCGTCTACCGTCTACCGTCTACCGTCTACCGTCTACCGTCTACCGTCTACCGTCTACCGTCTACCGTCTACCGTCTACCGTCTACCGTCTACCGTCTACCGTCTACCGTCTACCGTCTACCGTCTACCGTCTACCGTCTACCGTCTACCGTCTACCGTCTACCGTCTACCGTCTACCGTCTACCGTCTACCGTCTACCGTCTACCGTCTACCGTCTACCGTCTACCGTCTACCGTCTACCGTCTACCGTCTACCGTCTACCGTCTACCGTCTACCGTCTACCGTCTACCGTCTACCGTCTACCGTCTACCGTCTACCGTCTACCGTCTACCGTCTACCGTCTACCGTCTACCGTCTACCGTCTACCGTCTACCGTCTACCGTCTACCGTCTACCGTCTACCGTCTACCGTCTACCGTCTACCGTCTACCGTCTACCGTCTACCGTCTACCGTCTACCGTCTACCGTCTACCGTCTACCGTCTACCGTCTACCGTCTACCGTCTACCGTCTACCGTCTACCGTCTACCGTCTACCGTCTACCGTCTACCGTCTACCGTCTACCGTCTACCGTCTACCGTCTACCGTCTACCGTCTACCGTCTACCGTCTACCGTCTACCGTCTACCGTCTACCGTCTACCGTCTACCGTCTACCGTCTACCGTCTACCGTCTACCGTCTACCGTCTACCGTCTACCGTCTACCGTCTACCGTCTACCGTCTACCGTCTACCGTCTACCGTCTACCGTCTACCGTCTACCGTCTACCGTCTACCGTCTACCGTCTACCGTCTACCGTCTACCGTCTACCGTCTACCGTCTACCGTCTACCGTCTACCGTCTACCGTCTACCGTCTACCGTCTACCGTCTACCGTCTACCGTCTACCGTCTACCGTCTACCGTCTACCGTCTACCGTCTACCGTCTACCGTCTACCGTCTACCGTCTACCGTCTACCGTCTACCGTCTACCGTCTACCGTCTACCGTCTACCGTCTACCGTCTACCGTCTACCGTCTACCGTCTACCGTCTACCGTCTACCGTCTACCGTCTACCGTCTACCGTCTACCGTCTACCGTCTACCGTCTACCGTCTACCGTCTACCGTCTACCGTCTACCGTCTACCGTCTACCGTCTACCGTCTACCGTCTACCGTCTACCGTCTACCGTCTACCGTCTACCGTCTACCGTCTACCGTCTACCGTCTACCGTCTACCGTCTACCGTCTACCGTCTACCGTCTACCGTCTACCGTCTACCGTCTACCGTCTACCGTCTACCGTCTACCGTCTACCGTCTACCGTCTACCGTCTACCGTCTACCGTCTACCGTCTACCGTCTACCGTCTATTGTGATGAGGGTATACTAAGTTTTGTTCTTCCGTTTGCAACACCCAAAAGGAGGCGTCAGAGACCCTACAAAGTATATATATTCTTGATCAGCGTCAAAAACTGAGTCCATTTTATGTCCGTGTGTACGTGTGTCCGTGTGTCCGTCTATTGTTGGCACTCTCACGGGCGTTAATTTTGAGAATATGAGCTGAAATTTTGTACAGGCACTTTAAGTCTTTGCACGCAGATCTCTATTTAAAATGGGCAAAATCGGCCAAGAGCCACGCCCACAATCGACAAAAACCTATTTATCTACCACAAAATATGAGCTACAAACTTGAAATTAGGTATGTATATCTATGAATATTATCTTCATCGATATGCCAAAAATGGGCGTACTCGAACTACTATATATATATATAATATATATATATAATAATGTATATTACTATATATATATATAATATATACTATTTACTAATAGTATAATAATCTACCGTCTACCGTCTACTAATAATAATATATGTTAATATATTTTTATAATATTATAATATATATTATATACTACTATATATATATATATAATATATATATATAATAATATATATTACTATATATATATATAATATATACTATTTACTAATAGTATAATAATCTACCGTCTACCGTCTACCGTCTACCGTCTACCGTCTACCGTCTACCGTCTACCGTCTACCGTCTACCGTCTACCGTCTACCGTCTACCGTCTACCGTCTACCGTCTACCGTCTACCGTCTACCGTCTACCGTCTACCGTCTACCGTCTACCGTCTACCGTCTACCGTCTACCGTCTACCGTCTACCGTCTACCGTCTACCGTCTACCGTCTACCGTCTACCGTCTACCGTCTACCGTCTACCGTCTACCGTCTACCGTCTACCGTCTACCGTCTACCGTCTACCGTCTACCGTCTACCGTCTACCGTCTACCGTCTACCGTCTACCGTCTACCGTCTACCGTCTACCGTCTACCGTCTACCGTCTACCGTCTACCGTCTACCGTCTACCGTCTACCGTCTACCGTCTACCGTCTACCGTCTACCGTCTACCGTCTACCGTCTACCGTCTACCGTCTACCGTCTACCGTCTACCGTCTACCGTCTACCGTCTACCGTCTACCGTCTACCGTCTACCGTCTACCGTCTACCGTCTACCGTCTACCGTCTACCGTCTACCGTCTACCGTCTACCGTCTACCGTCTACCGTCTACCGTCTACCGTCTACCGTCTACCGTCTACCGTCTACCGTCTACCGTCTACCGTCTACCGTCTACCGTCTACCGTCTACCGTCTACCGTCTACCGTCTACCGTCTACCGTCTACCGTCTACCGTCTACCGTCTACCGTCTACCGTCTACCGTCTACCGTCTACCGTCTACCGTCTACCGTCTACCGTCTACCGTCTACCGTCTACCGTCTACCGTCTACCGTCTACCGTCTACCGTCTACCGTCTACCGTCTACCGTCTACCGTCTACCGTCTACCGTCTACCGTCTACCGTCTACCGTCTACCGTCTACCGTCTACCGTCTACCGTCTACCGTCTACCGTCTACCGTCTACCGTCTACCGTCTACCGTCTACCGTCTACCGTCTACCGTCTACCGTCTACCGTCTACCGTCTACCGTCTACCGTCTACCGTCTACCGTCTACCGTCTACCGTCTACCGTCTACCGTCTACCGTCTACCGTCTACCGTCTATTGTGATGAGGGTATACTAAGTTTTGTTCTTCCGTTTGCAACACCCAAAAGGAGGCGTCAGAGACCCTACAAAGTATATATATTCTTGATCAGCGTCAAAAACTGAGTCCATTTAGATATGTATGTCCGTGTGTACGTGTGTCCGTGTGTCCGTCTATTGTTGGCACTCTCACGGGCGTTAATTTTGAGAATATGAGCTGAAATTTTGTACAGGCACTTTAAGTCTTTGCACGCAGATCTCTATTTAAAATGGGCAAAATCGGCCAAGAGCCACGCCCACAATCGACAAAAACCTATTTATCTACCACAAAATATGAGCTACAAACTTGAAATTAGGTATGTATATCTATGAATATTATCTTCATCGATATGCCAAAAATGGGCGTACTCGAACTACTATATATATATATAATATATATATATAATATATACTATATATATATAATATTATATACTACTATATATATATATATAATATATATATATAATATATAATATATATATATAATAATATATATTACTATATATATATATAATATATACTATTTACTAATAGTATAATAATCTACCGTCTACCGTCTACCGTCTACCGTCTACCGTCTACCGTCTACCGTCTACCGTCTACCGTCTACCGTCTACCGTCTACCGTCTACCGTCTACCGTCTACCGTCTACCGTCTACCGTCTACCGTCTACCGTCTACCGTCTACCGTCTACCGTCTACCGTCTACCGTCTACCGTCTACCGTCTACCGTCTACCGTCTACCGTCTACCGTCTACCGTCTACCGTCTACCGTCTACCGTCTACCGTCTACCGTCTACCGTCTACCGTCTACCGTCTACCGTCTACCGTCTACCGTCTACCGTCTACCGTCTACCGTCTACCGTCTACCGTCTACCGTCTACCGTCTACCGTCTACCGTCTACCGTCTACCGTCTACCGTCTACCGTCTACCGTCTACCGTCTACCGTCTACCGTCTACCGTCTACCGTCTACCGTCTACCGTCTACCGTCTACCGTCTACCGTCTACCGTCTACCGTCTACCGTCTACCGTCTACCGTCTACCGTCTACCGTCTACCGTCTACCGTCTACCGTCTACCGTCTACCGTCTACCGTCTACCGTCTACCGTCTACCGTCTACCGTCTACCGTCTACCGTCTACCGTCTACCGTCTACCGTCTACCGTCTACCGTCTACCGTCTACCGTCTACCGTCTACCGTCTACCGTCTACCGTCTACCGTCTACCGTCTACCGTCTACCGTCTACCGTCTACCGTCTACCGTCTACCGTCTACCGTCTACCGTCTACCGTCTACCGTCTACCGTCTACCGTCTACCGTCTACCGTCTACCGTCTACCGTCTACCGTCTACCGTCTACCGTCTACCGTCTACCGTCTACCGTCTACCGTCTACCGTCTACCGTCTACCGTCTACCGTCTACCGTCTACCGTCTACCGTCTACCGTCTACCGTCTACCGTCTACCGTCTACCGTCTACCGTCTACCGTCTACCGTCTACCGTCTACCGTCTACCGTCTACCGTCTACCGTCTACCGTCTACCGTCTACCGTCTACCGTCTACCGTCTATTGTGATGAGGGTATACTAAGTTTTGTTCTTCCGTTTGCAACACCCAAAAGGAGGCGTCAGAGACCCTACAAAGTATATATATTCTTGATCAGCGTCAAAAACTGAGTCCATTTAGATATGTATGTCCGTGTGTACGTGTGTCCGTGTGTCCGTCTATTGTTGGCACTCTCACGGGCGTTAATTTTGAGAATATGAGCTGAAATTTTGTACAGGCACTTTAAGTCTTTGCACGCAGATCTCTATTTAAAATGGGCAAAATCGGCCAAGAGCCACGCCCACAATCGACAAAAACCTATTTATCTACCACAAAATATGAGCTACAAACTTGAAATTAGGTATGTATATCTATGAATATTATCTTCATCGATATGCCAAAAATGGGCGTACTCGAACTACTATATATATATATAATATATATATATAATATATACTATATATATATAATATTATATACTACTATATATATATATATAATATATATATATAATAATATATATTACTATATATATATATAATATATACTATTTACTAATAGTATAATAATCTACCGTCTACCGTCTACCGTCTACCGTCTACCGTCTACCGTCTACCGTCTACCGTCTACCGTCTACCGTCTACCGTCTACCGTCTACCGTCTACCGTCTACCGTCTACCGTCTACCGTCTACCGTCTACCGTCTACCGTCTACCGTCTACCGTCTACCGTCTACCGTCTACCGTCTACCGTCTACCGTCTACCGTCTACCGTCTACCGTCTACCGTCTACCGTCTACCGTCTACCGTCTACCGTCTACCGTCTACCGTCTACCGTCTACCGTCTACCGTCTACCGTCTACCGTCTACCGTCTACCGTCTACCGTCTACCGTCTACCGTCTACCGTCTACCGTCTACCGTCTACCGTCTACCGTCTACCGTCTACCGTCTACCGTCTACCGTCTACCGTCTACCGTCTACCGTCTACCGTCTACCGTCTACCGTCTACCGTCTACCGTCTACCGTCTACCGTCTACCGTCTACCGTCTACCGTCTACCGTCTACCGTCTACCGTCTACCGTCTACCGTCTACCGTCTACCGTCTACCGTCTACCGTCTACCGTCTACCGTCTACCGTCTACCGTCTACCGTCTACCGTCTACCGTCTACCGTCTACCGTCTACCGTCTACCGTCTACCGTCTACCGTCTACCGTCTACCGTCTACCGTCTACCGTCTACCGTCTACCGTCTACCGTCTACCGTCTACCGTCTACCGTCTACCGTCTACCGTCTACCGTCTACCGTCTACCGTCTACCGTCTACCGTCTACCGTCTACCGTCTACCGTCTACCGTCTACCGTCTACCGTCTACCGTCTACCGTCTACCGTCTACCGTCTACCGTCTACCGTCTACCGTCTACCGTCTACCGTCTACCGTCTACCGTCTACCGTCTACCGTCTACCGTCTACCGTCTACCGTCTACCGTCTACCGTCTACCGTCTACCGTCTACCGTCTATTGTGATGAGGGTATACTAAGTTTTGTTCTTCCGTTTGCAACACCCAAAAGGAGGCGTCAGAGACCCTACAAAGTATATATATTCTTGATCAGCGTCAAAAACTGAGTCGATTTAGATATGTATGTCCGTGTGTACGTGTGTCCGTGTGTCCGTCTATTGTTGGCACTCTCACGGGCGTTAATTTTGAGAATATGAGCTGAAATTTTGTACAGGCACTTTAAGTCTTTGCACGCAGATCTCTATTTAAAATGGGCAAAATCGGCCAAGAGCCACGCCCACAATCGACAAAAACCTATTTATCTACCACAAAATATGAGCTACAAACTTGAAATTAGGTATGTATATCTATGAATATTATCTTCATCGATATGCCAAAAATGGGCGTACTCGAACTACTATATATATATATAATATATATATATAATATATACTATATATATATAATATTATATACTACTATATATATATATATAATATATATATATAATATATAATATATATATATAATAATATATATTACTATATATATATATAATATATACTATTTACTAATAGTATAATAATCTACCGTCTACCGTCTACCGTCTACCGTCTACCGTCTACCGTCTACCGTCTACCGTCTACCGTCTACCGTCTACCGTCTACCGTCTACCGTCTACCGTCTACCGTCTACCGTCTACCGTCTACCGTCTACCGTCTACCGTCTACCGTCTACCGTCTACCGTCTACCGTCTACCGTCTACCGTCTACCGTCTACCGTCTACCGTCTACCGTCTACCGTCTACCGTCTACCGTCTACCGTCTACCGTCTACCGTCTACCGTCTACCGTCTACCGTCTACCGTCTACCGTCTACCGTCTACCGTCTACCGTCTACCGTCTACCGTCTACCGTCTACCGTCTACCGTCTACCGTCTACCGTCTACCGTCTACCGTCTACCGTCTACCGTCTACCGTCTACCGTCTACCGTCTACCGTCTACCGTCTACCGTCTACCGTCTACCGTCTACCGTCTACCGTCTACCGTCTACCGTCTACCGTCTACCGTCTACCGTCTACCGTCTACCGTCTACCGTCTACCGTCTACCGTCTACCGTCTACCGTCTACCGTCTACCGTCTACCGTCTACCGTCTACCGTCTACCGTCTACCGTCTACCGTCTACCGTCTACCGTCTACCGTCTACCGTCTACCGTCTACCGTCTACCGTCTACCGTCTACCGTCTACCGTCTACCGTCTACCGTCTACCGTCTACCGTCTACCGTCTACCGTCTACCGTCTACCGTCTACCGTCTACCGTCTACCGTCTACCGTCTACCGTCTACCGTCTACCGTCTACCGTCTACCGTCTACCGTCTACCGTCTACCGTCTACCGTCTACCGTCTACCGTCTACCGTCTACCGTCTACCGTCTACCGTCTACCGTCTACCGTCTACCGTCTACCGTCTACCGTCTACCGTCTACCGTCTACCGTCTACCGTCTACCGTCTACCGTCTACCGTCTACCGTCTACCGTCTACCGTCTACCGTCTACCGTCTACCGTCTACCGTCTACCGTCTACCGTCTACCGTCTACCGTCTACCGTCTACCGTCTACCGTCTACCGTCTACCGTCTACCGTCTACCGTCTACCGTCTACCGTCTACCGTCTACCGTCTACCGTCTACCGTCTACCGTCTACCGTCTACCGTCTACCGTCTACCGTCTACCGTCTACCGTCTACCGTCTATTGTGATGAGGGTATACTAAGTTTTGTTCTTCCGTTTGCAACACCCAAAAGGAGGCGTCAGAGACCCTACAAAGTATATATATTCTTGATCAGCGTCAAAAACTGAGTCCATTTAGATATGTATGTCCGTGTGTACGTGTGTCCGTGTGTCCGT